>JAADYK010001165.1:0-10777 GCA_023338225.1 Halophytophthora batemanensis | reverse complement strand
TACTTCATACATAGTCGAGTTGGGGCCGCTCCGTCGAGTTCTCCAACGAGCTCTCCGGACAGCCACTCGATTCGATTGCATTGTCCTACTTGAATTCTCCTGTCGGGGACAGGGAGATTCCGATCGGGGATCCAACGGCTGCATCCCAGCATCTCCAACGGCCGCATTCCAACACTTTCTGAGTTACTTCCACTGATAGCTAGTCTTCTCTCTGCTATCTACTCTGCTACTCTTCATGTCTGGCCTTGGCTGTCTATGCCCTCGGTATGGATGTCCATAACCTCTTCCGTTGCCTTCCTTCTCCACTTGTCTCCTATCCGCGGAATGGAGGCGGGTTTCCCAGATTGTCCGCTTCTACTCCGCCTTGTGCTGACAGGAATAGCGACTATGCAAGAAGCTTTGAGAAAGGCAGAGAAACTCGGCTGCTTTGCTAAGTGCTGCGATGACGGCAACGCGGCAACTCGGGGCTTCTTTGGTATCACGAGCAGCTGGTAGACTAGATCCCATCTTACCTGTGATTGGCCCATTCTGGCTTGATGTGAGTGAGTAATCGAGGGCGAGGTGCAACAAAATGATGGCAACTCGTGGGAACTCAGTGGTAGATTGGGAACACCCGACCGGCTCACTTCTCCAACCCGCTTCAAGGTGACAGACAAGCAGAGGCAGCGAACGGAGAAGCATGGCGACCGCCAGCAAGGGCGCCGCGCCGCAGACGTCTGCGCACCTCCGCCAGCGCACTACGCGCCTGCTCTACGGTGCTAGTGCCGCGGGTGCGTCCTCTACGACCCTCCAGCGGCCTGTTTCCCCCGTTGAGCGTCGTCTAAGCTGCGATCTGCGATCTGCCACTCGTTCCGTTCGTCTTTTATGCCGCAGTCACGGGCTCCTGCCGCGCGCTGGCCGACCCTAGTCTGCGCGTCGTCTTCTGGAAGTAGGCGGCCTGCCACCTCCCCCTGCCTTTGAAGCGTCCGTATGCTCAACTGCCGTGCATATTGCAACCTCTGTGGCTCTGTATCTCCCGCTCTCGACAGGAACCTCAAGATCCTGCTGGGTTTGTCGCTGGCGCTGGCCGCCGTCCTGCATCTACTACTGCTACCTGTGGAATGGCTGGGCGCGCTCTTCCTGGAGGAGGAGACATTGAGCGGCCCCGTACGCGCCTTCCGCTACGCCGCCAGCGCTACGGTGCCCTTCCTGCTAGTGAGCCTCTGTCGCTCTGTGAGCGTGGGCATGTTCGAAGACGCCTTCTTCGCTGGAGTGGCCACTCGAGACGCAGCTCTAGCGATTCGTATCCGCAAGCACAAGGCCATCTACTGGGACTGGGAGTACGTGCGTCATCTGCTACGCTTCGGGCTGCGTCAAGCAGCCTTCGGACTGCTGGCGCTGCTGGCCGCGCCGCTCCTGGGTGTCTTCATCCCCGTCCTGCAGTTCGGCTACCGGTGCGTGCATTTATGATGATGATGTATCTACCCACGTCTGCGTGTCGACGTGGACTCACGCGATGGCTTGTGTGTGCTTGCTGTAGTATCCGCCACATGGAGCCGGCCTTCTTGGTGCCGCTCTTCTTGGCCTTCTGTCTTCCGATGTCTCGCAGTTCCGCGCTCCAAGTGCTACATCTGTGGCTGGACGCACGTGCCATGGTCCGCGAGCTCTTCGACCCCATCATCGCGCGACTCAAGTCGGCAGCCAAGACTCGGACGAGCGACAGCAGCACTAGCACGGACAGCACGGACCTGCTCACAGACCTGGAGCTGGACGGCGAGGAGCACGACGGGCGTGAGCAGCACAAGGACTGGCACCACCGAGGCAGCGACGCCGCGCGCCTGGGCTTCGCGCTCGTGTTCAGTTTCTTGCTGCAGCTGCCCTTCCTAGGCCCGTTCACGTGGTTCCTGGGCTTCATGTCGGCCGGGCTCTTCGCGCCGGAGCTCGTGGACCTCAGCGCTTTTGGAGACAGCAGCAAGACGACGTAAGACAAGGGCAGGAAGTACAAGGCGACTAAGCCGATTGCTTGCATTCTCTGCAAGCAGCGTGTCTACCACTGTCTACCACTCTACTTGGCCTTGAACCACGAGTCGTCTACTTTGGCGTCCACTTCCAGTGCTACAGACAGCGGCTTCTCGAACGGATGCTCCATGAGCTGCACCACGAGCTTCATGGCCTCGTCCACCGACTCCTCGGGTCCTTCCACGATGATTTCGTCGTGGATCTGGCACACCATCTCCCAGCCCAGTTCACGCAGACGCGGGTTCTGGTGCACCCGCAGCATGGCCTGCATCACCACATCAGCGGCCGCTCCCTGGATCGGCGTGTTGATGGCGGCGCGCTCGGCATGAGCCTTGGCTTTCTTTCGCGCCATGGTGTTACTGGGCAACATGGCGTCCGGCAGGCGACGATAGCGCCCCATGAGCGTGCGCGTGTAGCCAAAGAGTCTCGCGGTCTGGATGGCCTGCTCCTGCCACTGCCGCACTTCAGCTCGGTCGGCGTACCACTTGTCCAGCGTCTCGGCGGCCTCTTTCCGTGAAACACCAAAATCCTTGGACAGGCCGTACGGGGTCTTGCCGTACGCGATGGAGAAGTTGAGCACCTTGGCGTTCTTGCGCTCCTTGCCGAACTTCTCCTTGAGCAGCGGCGCGGGTGGGTGCTCACCCTGTGTGTAGTCCCATTCCAGCAGCGCCTCGCCGCGCTCCACAGCCTGCGCCACGTACGGATACATGCCCATGGCTGTTCGCGAGTGAAAGTCGCCGCCGGCCTTGAAGGCCTGGATCATGGCTTGGCACTGCGTCACGTGCGCCATGAGACGCAGCTCCAGTTGCGAGTAGTCGGCCACGATGAGCTTCTTGCCCGGGGGCGCCGTGAATGCGTCGCGGATCTTGTAGCGGTCCTTGTCCAGCGCCGGCTGGTTCTGTAGGTTGGGCTTGCGCGATGACAGCCGCCCCGTGTCCGTGTTGAGGTTCAGCGAGCAGTGCACGCGACTGCTGCTGTCCGCGAGCTGCTGTAGCGGCAGGATGAAGTTGTTGAGCATCGTGTTGATGCTGCTGATGTCGTACAGCGCCTTGAGCGCCACGCAGGCCGCAGCGCCCTCCTCTTTGTCCTTGAAGTGCTCGTACGCGCGCCCGTAGCGTGGCGGGTCTGCGTCAGGCTGTAGAACACAGCACACCAACCGCAGCTCGTCAGTCTCGAGCTACTCACACAAGCCAGCAGCCCTACAACCCACCGCAACACTGTCCACTTACGTCTCCCGCCAGCTCTCGCAACACCTCGGCGCTGGCAGCAGGCAGTCCACTGGCCGTGAAGTGTGTGGGCGGGATGCCCAGGCCGCGAATGGTGATGTTGCGCTTCTTCTTGGCCTTCTGCTTGCCTGGCTCGATCAAGCCTTCAGTGTTCTCCACCTCAAACTCGCGCTCGGCAGGCAGCACCTCCTTCTTCTTCTTCTCGTCGTAGTAGGGCGCGAAGAGCAACTGCTGCTTCTGTGCAGCGCTGTACACGTTAATGCGCTCGCTCTCGTCGCAGTAACGCGCCGCCCACTCCAGCACCAGTCGCTCCAGTCGCGCGCGGTCCGCCAGCGCGTGCTGCTCCACTTCCGCCAGGTAGGCCAGATCCACATGCATCCCCTTGCGTTCAATGTCTGTCAGACATTCGCCAAACGGTACAATGTACTCTCGGTAAAAGTCGTACATGGAGCCGCTCTGCGGTCGCTCGTCCTCCACCGCCACAGCCACCGCAGCAGAGCCTTCGGCAGCGTCTGCGGTCGTGGCGCTGGGCAGTGACGGGTTCTCAAACCAGAGCGTCTGAGCAAGTTTGTGCTGCAGTACGCGGTGCAGGAACCAAGTGCTCTCGGCGTCGTAGACACTGTAGCGGATCCAGCGCCGCCGGAACTCCGGGAAACGCTGCAGCTCCTCCACAGACGGCATGATGCGCTCCTTGCCTTCCGAGCCGTCCTTCTTGAGCTTCGGGATGCCGAAGAGCTCCTTCATAGGCTTTTTCCGCTGCAGTAGCAGGTCGGCCGTGAGCGCCTCCAGCGAGTAGCCGCCACGCTGGAACCGCGCCGTATTCCACAGCCGCGCCATGTGCATTGTATCAGCCCCCAGGCCCTGCACGTTGATGCCGTGGTTGAACAGCACGTGACGGTCGAAGCTGTAGTTGTGCCAGACCTTCTGGTACTCGCGACTCTCGAGAAAGTCCTTGAAGAGCAGCAGCGTGCCCTCGGAGCTGTCCAGGTTGTCCACCCACACGTACGGCCCATTGCCGTAGTCCACGTCTGGCCCGCTATACAGCGACAAGCACGTCACCTTGCCGTTGCCCACGGGCCCCACAGCCTTGATGTCGATCTGCGCCACCTCCGTATCGCAGGCGTGGAAGTGGTTGGGCCCGAGCTCCTTGATCTTGGCCAGGACTCGCCGTGCGCCAGCCTCGTCTTGGATCAGATTCACTGGTCGAGACTCGTCGTCTGCAGCCGTGAGTCCCTTCAGTAGATCCACGTCAATGTCGTCCGACGTCACGTACTTCATGCGTCCGCAGCTCGACTCGGTGGCGAAGCGTGCGCTACTGGACAGCGCCGCCGTCTGCTGCAGCCACACCCGCGTGCGGGAGACAGAGCCTCTGGCATCACGCGCACTGTGCGCATGCGTCTGCAGCTGCAGCTGCAGTGGCGCGCGGGATCGCAGGCGCAGACTCTGTCGCCGCGGCCACAGGCGCGGGGCCGAGCGGATCATTCGCGTCGATGATCACCTAAAGCAAGCTGAGATTGGTGGTGTCGCTCGGGGTGAAACGGTATAACCGGTGTGGTACCGGTACATCCTGACAAGCAAGTACCGGTATGCTTCATGCCAGAAAGACAGCGCCATCCCCACGCGGTTGAAGCCGCCGGCCGCCGCGGTCTTTCACGTACAGCACCAATCCGCATCCGACTTGCCGCGCGGCCGCATCTGACACGGACTTGGCGCACAGTCCAGGAGCAGAAGCCAGAAGCGCAGGTGGAAGCAGCAGCAGCAGCAGCAGGAGGAGGAGAGAGCACGATGCTGGAGTGGCTGGCGAACGCAGACAGCAACCTGTTCGTGGGCGCGGGCGTGGCGGTGGCGGCCGTTGCTGCCATGAAGTACCTGAACGCGCGCGCGGATGCAGCACAGCAGCGCGCGTACGAGGCGGCCAAGGCGCGGCAGGAGGCGCTCAAGGCGGAGCGCGAGAAGCCCGTGACCCGACGCTTCTTCACGCTGGAGGAGCTGCGGCCCTTTAACGGCGAAGATGGGCAGCCCATCTACATGGCCGTGCTGGACGAGGTCTACGACGTGAGTCGCAAGCGCGACTTCTACGGCCCGGGCGAGGGCTACCACCTCTTTGCGGGTCGCGAAGCTTCTCGCGCGCTGGCCAAGATGTCTTTCGAGCCGGAAGACCTGGACAGCGACGAGCTGGGCGACCTGGGCTTCATGGAACAGGAGACGCTGCAGGACTGGGTCACCAAGTTCTCCGTCTACAACAGCTACCCGAATGTGGGCCGTGTGCTGCGCCGTCGCGACCTGACGTTAGAGCAGCTCCGACCTTTCAACGGCGTAGACAACCCGCGCAAGACGGTCTACGTGGGGCTCAACGGCAACATCTACGACGTGACCCTGGATGGTCTGGAGCACTACGGCCCGAACGGCGGCTACAAGCAGTTTGCCGGTCGCGACTGCTCTCGCTCGCTGGCCTGCATGTCCTTCCTGGACGAGTATCTGGACAACCCGACGCTAGACGGCCTCACAGAGCAGCAGAAGGAGACGCTGAGCAAGTGGGAGGAGAAGTTCCAAGAGAAGTACCCCGTCATCGGCAAGATCATCAAGTAGGCGGTCTTGAGCAGTTGTAGCGATCTGCAGTCCGCAGTCCGCAGTCCGCAGTCCGCAGTCCGCAGTATGTGGAGGTCGTGGTCGTTCGGAAGATCCAACGCGTAAGTGCATGACCAACCTTTCCCCGTCTATTGTCTGTCTGATGCCGCCGCAGGTGTCGAGCTGTCCGTTGACTGCTATATAAAGCAGCAAGTTGTTGTACTTGACGCTGCCGTCCACTCTGCAGATCACACACGACACAGCCGTCCACATGGGGAATGCCGTGGGCACGCCCCCATCCGGCCCAAACGCGCTCTTCCGCGGCCGTCGAGGTAGTAGCAAGGCCACGGAGACAACTCCCACACCAGCGTCTCCCCAGCGCCGTAACTTTACGCGGGAGCAGCTTGCAGCCTTCGACGGCAGCGGTGGAGACGCTCACCCCGTGTACCTCTCGCTACGTAGCGATGTCTACGACGTGAGCGCTCGTCGGGAGCGCTACGGGCCGTCCGGGCTGTATGCAGCCCTCGCAGGCAAGGACGTGACTCGTGCGTTGCTTACAAACCGACTGCAGGACGAGCAGGAGCTCATGCGACTGGAGCTAGATGACCTGGACGCAGCGCAATTGGCGGCGCTGGAGGTCCGAGCAGCGGAGCTTCTGCAGGACGAGCAAGCAGTCAATGTCGGACGGCTGGTGGAATCCGACGTGGAGCTCTCGCGGGACGAGTTACGACGCTTTGACGGCGTCAACAACGCGCGCCAGACAGTCTACGTGGTGCTGCTGGGCGTCGTGTTCGACGTGACGCTCAACGGGCTGGAGCACTACGGCCCCGACGGAGTCTACGCGCAGTTCGCAGGCCAGGACGCGTCCCGAGCGCTGGCCTGCATGTCCTTCGACCCGAGCCTGCTGGACGACCCGAGCCTGGACTTGCTTTCACCCGAGCAGCGCAAGACGCTGGACGACTGGTTCACCCGCTTCCAGGGCAAATACGCGGCCGTCGGGCGACTGCGCACGACTGATAACCAGTAGCTACGATCGCAGCGGAAGACCATGCTCTTCATTTACATAAACCCAATTCAATCGGTCAATCAATCAGTCACCTCTCTCTCTCTTTGTACAGCTCGTGCTGACTTCCATGGCCAGTCTTAGATGATGATCTGGTCTTGCATCATCTGCTGCTTCTGCTTGTACCGCCGCCAGAGGAAGACGCCGCCGCCCACGACGGCCACGCCCACCACGAGCAGCACGATAAGGATGGGCAAGAAGGTCTTGGTGAGCGTCACAGTGCTCTTGAAGGTGTCCAGCAGGTCGTCCGTGGCCTCCCCCGCTTCCTGCGCCCAGTACGTGGGCAGGATCACCTCCGTGGGAAGCGTCGGGAAGAGCATGTCGCTCATGGACGCGTTGGTCACGGCCGTAGACGCCGACAGCGCGTAGTTGACCTGCGTGCGCTTGCGAGCGCTCATGGTCTGGCCCGTGCCGGCCTCCACATCCACAAACGTCACGTATGCGCTGCTGTAGTCCTCCAGCAGATCTCCATTGTCGTCGTACATGGTGTCGTACGTCATGACTGTGCCATCCGCCGTGGTCATCTCCACCGCGTCCAGCAGTGATTCGTCTCCATAGATGAAGTACGGACCCGAGAGATACGACAAGAAGCCCGTGACGAAGCTCAGCTGTTGCACACCGTCCACAGGGAAGCCCGTGCCCACACTCGCCTTGGCGTCCGAGTACACAAAGATGTCCACCGGTGTCGAGAAGCGGTGTAGTGTCACGCCGCTAAAGTCCACTTCGTCCCCCGTGCTCTCAATGGAGATGGAGATCTCAGCCGGGCCGAGGTACGACTCGAACGAATCCACCGAGGTCTCCTTGGCCAGACCAGTGACACTCACGCCGCCTGGCCGGATGCTCGTGCCGTCCGTGCCCGAGACGGCAAAGCACGTCACGTTGCTCGCGGGGCTGTTGTCGCAGTCGGCGTAGCTGGAGAAGCCGTTGAGCTCCGCCAGCGTCGGGTTACGACGCTCGCCCAGGTCCACCCACACAGCCGCCGTCGTGTAGCCGTCGTACTCCTCGTAGTCGCCAATGGCGTCCAAGTCATCGCAGCCCGTGCGTTTGACGTAAGCGCCGAGGGAATCGGCGTCAGGTGCAGTCTCGCTGTAGTCCATTCCCGAGGACTCGGCAATACCCGGCAGGGGCATGGCACATAGACCCACACTGGAGCAGAGACCGCATGTAGTGGACACGAAGGAAGCAGCCTCTTCATCGCCATATTCAGCAGCGTAGATGGCCTCCACCTTGGCGCACGTGACGTTGTTGGCGGCCACCACAGCCGCGCCAGAGGTACATTGGCTGCAGTCAGAGGCAATGGCGGTGCAGTCGTCGCCTTCGCAAGCCGCGCACTCGTCGTTCATCCCAGCCTCACACACGGACACATAGTTGGAGCCCAGGATGAGACCCGCCAGCAGACTCGGATAGCCCAGAGCCCACTGCGAGACCGTGCGGCGCACGAAGATGCCGTTGTAGGCGAAACCCGTGAGATCCAAGTCCGCAATCGCCTCGGGCCCAGTCGCCAGGAAGGTGAGCACGGCGCTGTTGTTGGTGACCGTCTTCATGGCCAGCGGGTCCAGTGAGTTGAGGCCGTTCATCCAGCGCATCATCTGCTCGCCGTACTCGGTCACGAGCGCCACCAGTTCCGTCGTGTTGTAGTCGGCACCGAATGAGCCCGCGGCCACAGCTGCCAGCAGGTTGAACTCGCCGCCCGTGGCCGCCACGACGCTCATGTAGCCTGTGTCGATGCTCACGACCTCGTCCGAGTCCGAGCAGCCGTCGCAGCTCTTCTCCTCCACGAAGGTGTGGTACGTGTACGTCTTGTACGTCACCCGAGCGCTGTCGTCCGAGAGCGACACGTCCAACTTGATACTGCGCCGGCGGTAGACGTAGGGCCCCATTTCCTGCACTTGCAGTTTGGAGGCACTGCCATCGAGGTACGACTCGGCGTTGCTGGCGTTGAGCATGTAGACGCTCACGTAGTAGGGCGAGCAGCTATCGCAGTCACCGTACGGGTCCAGATACGACTCCTTGGCCACGTCCTCGGCCGTGCACGACACCACCTCGTCCTCCACGGCGCTGTTCACGTAGGCCGGCATGGCCGTGCCGTACACAATGCCCAGCACTGCCAAGAAGCAGCCACCGATGAGCAGCGTGAGCGCAAGGCATTTGGGGCCACAGCAACGACGGCTCGACGTCGGAGTTTCCTCCAACTTGGGGAATGCGGATGGCGAGCTGGAATGACAGAGAAGAGGACGGTGAGCTGGAGGTGAGCACGTGCAGCACTAGATTGCGGAGACAATGGAGCAGAGGACGCACTTTTTCTCAAAGTTCTCGAAGGCGGCATTGTTCGCCGCGGGGGTGTACGCCATGGTTGGCGCGCGTGTGTGGCTTGGCTCTCGCTGGGTTCTTCTGCTCGTGGTCGAGAGCTCGGAGCGGCAGGCGGCAGATTCGCAAATGCCAGTCCTCCAAGTGCCGCCAAGTGCTGCGGGGCGGCCGCGGACCCTGTCACGGGCCCGTAGAGGCAGCACAGGGCTGTAGCGAAGGGAGCGTTGCATCGGCCCAGGATGTGCCGTTCTCGACATGACGGTAAGGTCAGCTAGAGTGGGCCGAGGGCGTCTGGAAGCCTCACCTGGGGACATCTTGGGCGGGGAGAGTGTCTGCGACGGAAGGCCCCGTTGCCACCGAGAGCCTCGGCCCGACTGCCCCCATGCCCAGACGTGCGGGGCGCTGGCGGTGTGCAGCTCACAAGCAGGCGGGCCTCTACTCGAGCTGCCAGCATTGGAATGCTTTGCTGCGCGTGGCGCCTGCTGCTGCAGATGACCGAGATGCTGAAAGCGGCGCCGCGCATGTGCGGGAAAGGCTTGGGCAGCTCAAGGTGAGTAACGTTTGAAGCGCTTCCGAGCCTGTCAAGGCCCGGAAAGGCGAGGCGACCACAGTGGCATGGCGGGTAGTCAGCCTCGTCGCGAACGTTGGAGGGCGATCAGAAGCGGTTCACTCGAGGTGCCTTGGGGCCGCAGCCGAAAGTATGATGCGGGGCGGCGATGACTGCACCCAGGAGCGCCCGGGCGAGTGCTGTCGCCATGCGCTCCGTCCAAGCCCAGCCGCGAGGCGCCCCTGGCCAGCGAGACGGAGGCCGACGCGTCGTCGCGCCCCCAGTTCTACGCGCGCAGCACTCGAGGGGGGGTGCGAGTGTGCGAGTGTGCGCACGAAGCGACCTATGCTTCGAGAGCGCGCCGTGCAACTACTGGCGACGCTCGCTTAGACTTCATGTCGGCACTCGCCACGTCGTCGCACCCAGTGAACTGATACGCCGTGTCCAGCGTTGCATTGCGAGGCCGCAAGTCTTCTTCGCAGAGCACGGCCGCGGGCGGCCAGAGTGCCTATGGCGGTCGCGCGGGTTGAGTCGTGAGAGCTGCGTTAGCCACGTTGGCCCACTTTGGCCGGGCCGCGCGGCCGCGAACGTCAAATGCAGGAGCCAGCGAGCAGTAAGCTACAGCGCAGCATCATGGTCAAACACCAACGAGCGGACTGCCACTCGACGCCGGGCTTACCCTGCTAATCAACTGCTTGTGCTCATGGGCCCGAAGGCGCCTCTGTTGAGCTTCCGCAGCGCTGCAGTAGATGCTTCCTGGTGCGGGCTGCGCGACCGGAGTGTACTGCCTGTCTCTCACCGTAGAAGCAAGTCGTTCTCGGGGATTTGTTGGGGTGGAGGCCTCCCAAAAGCTACCGCCAAACCGAAGAGGATCGACGCCCGGGCCCTGCTGCTGGTCTAATGCCATTCGCGTGGGTGTCTCGCGCGCTTCGCGTCGGGCATCGTCGCAGCGACGGACCAGTTGGGGCCAACACACATTTTCCCGGGCAGGGATGCGAGCTTCACGCAGCGCCTCGTAGACGCGCCTGCCAGTCTTATCTGTGGTCCCCTCCTTGAGGACCACAAGGC
>JAADYK010001164.1:0-10777 GCA_023338225.1 Halophytophthora batemanensis | reverse complement strand
TCACCAGCATCGGTCTCGTGTTCCTCCTCCGAGGAACTTCCTCGAGCGGCCAAGCAGGTTGAGTCAGAAAAGTCGAGGAAGGAATCAAGTGCATACAAGCGTCGTGCAGCGAGGACCGTGGTACCGCGTGCCGGGCACAGCGAGCTAGTTGGCGGGTGGAGCGCACAGCTGCATCCGGGACCGGGGGCAGCGCCGCCGCGGTTCAAGATGGCTTTGGCGGCGGATCAGATAACGGGAGTTCAAGGCGTCGTCGCGCGCATAACGGAGCCCACGCAGATAGGCTCTGGGGCTGGTGTGAACTGCTGCCTCCTTGCACGCCGCCTGGAAAGCCCGCGGAGCTCCAGGCGGCTTTGCTTCGTGCCGTCATCTTGGCGTCATCCGAGCGTTCGCTAGAGCTGCGACTTGTGCAGTTGGTTGAAAAGACGAGGTTGTTGCCACCGAGGCAGAAGAGCCATTGCGTATAGTTTCCGGTTACAAAAGGAGAAAAGTATACGGATGTTCTTATCACCTCGAAGAGTTCAAATGCATGTCTGGATACGGAAAGCGTATAATCTGGCAGTTGAATCTGGGCTGCAGTAGGTTCTCGGGCTTCTCGTCCTGGTGACGAGTTTCCGCTGCCGAGCCACACGCGAACCTCCACCGCTCGAAAGTGCGCGACGCTCTTCAGAGATTCCTTACGCGCCTTGTGCGCTGCACGCTGCACGCTGCATGCCCTGTGCGCTGCGCGCCAAGTGGCAAACGAAGACGCAACTAACGACAAGCTGGTGGCCTGGCCCTGTTGATTCTGATATCCGGGGTCCCACTCTGTCTGACCTGCAACTGTTGACGTCACTCCTGGACCTCGAGTCGATGCCCAATCGAGCCTTTGGGCCAAAACGCGCACGCAGACGCTCGGGGGCTCTGCTCCATCGCGGGCGGCTTCGCACCAGCGGTGTCGCCATGGAAAACGACTGCAAAGACCAATCTCGGGCGACTCTGAGCTCAGAGCTGCGTGCGGCAAATCGCATCTGGCACGCAGTTCTGCTTGGACTTGCATGCCGCCGATCGAATGCAGGGGGGTTGACGACTCCGAAATGGTGCTCGAGTCCAACCCCATCAGAGCAGCGCATGCGTATCAAGCGGGTTCAGCATACCAGCCAAATTATGCCGGCAAGAACGACCGCAACCAGCGACAGCATGCCGCTAGCGCCCGACCTGCCACTGATCACGCTCTGTCGCTTGGCGAGCGATTTGTGGCACTGCCGTCTGCGCTGCACCAGTCTTCCGAGCCTACCGCTATACCCCATCGTCGTGTTTCTAAAGTGGCGTTGCGTATTGCGCCAGCTGTGAGAGCTAGAAGCCAGGGCCCCGTAGAAGAGTGTGAACTCCATGAACCAGAACCGTACACTGTCACCCGAGAGCTAGCCAGATGCGTGCGTGTGCAGTGCGGGAGCACGATTTGTGTGCGCTCGAGACGTCCGAGTCCAGCCCACTCCAGCACCAGGCGCACAACAACCGTCAGCTGCAGGCGGAGCCACCCAACTCCGGCGCAGCGCGCTCGTGTCACCCAGAGCTGCACGACGTGGGTCTTTTACTGATTGAGGTCTTTGAGCGCAGCGGTCGCTTGGCCAAACTAGGTCGGCAGGAATGGCGCGGGGCCTGCAGCCCGACCGCCGCCACGAGCTTGGCAGCGGCGTGCCAGACTCGCTCTGGCCCTCCATACGGGCCAAATGCCATTCCTGACGCCATCAAGTTTGTTAGTCTAGGCCTGCGATCTGTGGCTTCAAAGATCGAGGCCTCGAAAGGACGCGAGACAGTATTCGCTCCGGTATACCGGTTCTGTACCGTTGGCGAAGTACTGTCTTGTGGTACCCGAGCAGCTTCGCTTCGCGGACGCCCTTTCGGAGCGGCCAATCAAGTCGCTTCCATGCCCTTTTCCACCAATCGAATGGGCGCCTTCCGCTTCGATCTTCAAGCGGTGGTTTCAGTATGGGACGGAGAGTGTGCCCAACAGTCGGCAAGCATAGAAGGAAGCGCCCGATCGAGAGCACAAGGCGTCGCCCCCGTCGCTGGCATTCCACCTCCCCCCCGCGCCGTCCACGTAGTCGACCCGGCGCCGCCTGCTTCCCTATTCGAGTGCCGCGCGTGCGCTTTCTCCATCCGTAGCCCCCGCACGCTCCAGCGACCCGCGTAGTCGTCACCAGCCCCGAGCAAAGAACTCGTCCATCGTCGCTTCCATCTGTGCAACCTTCGAACCAGCATGGCCGACACGGCGGAGCTCAAGAAGAAGTGCGAGGCGCTCAAAGAGACGATCGAGAAGACGCGCGAGGCTAAGGAGGATGGCGGCTTCAAGACTGCGGGCGCCAGCGCCGGCGCCAAGGCCATTCCGGCCGCACCCAAGTGTCGTCGTCTGCTCAAGGGCCACTTTGGCAAGATCTATGCCATGCAGTGGGGCGGTGACAGCACCAGCCTTGTGTCGGCGTCGCAGGACGGCAAGCTCATCGTCTGGAACGCACAAACGACGAATAAGATCCAGGCCATCCCGCTGCGCTCGAGCTGGGTCATGACCTGCGCTTTCGAGCAGAAGCAGCGCAACATGGTGGCTTGCGGCGGACTGGACAACCTGTGCTCCATCTTCCACCTTTCGCAAGCGCAGGTCATGCGCGCTACCAAGGAACTGGCGGCACACGATGGCTATCTGTCCTGCTGCCGCTTCATCGACGAGACGCAGATCGTCACGAGCTCGGGCGACTCCAACTGCATCCTCTGGGACGTGGAGAGCGGCGAGGTCAAGACCACGTTCCGCGAGCACGCCGGCGACGTCATGTCCGTGAGCATCAACCCGCACAACCCGAGCATGTTCATCTCGGGCTCGTGCGACTCAACCGCCAAGGTTTGGGACCTGCGTACGGGCAAAACCACGCACACCTTCCAGGGCCACGAGTCGGACATCAACTCGGTCGACTTTTTCCCGTCCGGCAACGCGCTGGGTACGGGCTCGGACGACTCGAGCTGCCGACTCTTTGACTTGCGCGCGTACGGTGAGCTCAACAACTTCAGCAACGACAAGATCCTGTGCGGCATCACGAGCGTCAGCTTCTCCAAGTCGGGCCGCTTCCTCTTCGCCGGCTACGACGACTACAACTGCTACTGCTGGGATGTGCTCAGCACCACGGGGGCTCACATCTACCAGCTCGCGGGTCATGAGAACCGTGTCTCGTGCCTGGGCGTCAACCCGGCTGGCCAGGCGCTCTGCACAGGCAGCTGGGACACGCTTCTCAAGATCTGGGCTTAAATCGCACTGGGCCAGCTTCTCCTCGACTCCAATCGCAGTTCCAATCGTCTTGGGCAGTTCCAGACTCTCGACGCTACGGTCTGGAGTCGGTGGAAGCAGGGCGAATCATCCAAGAAGTCCACGCAGCCAGCGAATACTCCTTTATTCTTACTTTCCATCTCTTCCACGCCGTGACTCTCTCGCTGCATCCGGTTCGTCTGGATGGAAGCAACGAGGGAGGCCTGCGTTCCCTCAATACATTGCAACTCGCCCTCCTACTCGCTGCCTTGGCCTCTTCTATCTGCGCTAGAGCGCAAGCACACTAGGGCCCCAGAATATACTGCTGTACAAAGTTCTTGGTCTCCTGCACGCGCCGCTCCAAGAAGTCGAGATGCTGGCGGAACTCGAACCATTCGATCCGACTTGACAGGTTCGTGTCCAGCTCCTTCATGACTTCACTGGCCAATTCAGCCACAAGGCTGCTGATCGATGCATACTGTGAGTGGCGACGCCGTATCACGCGTTGCGCGCCCGTGAGTTCGTCCCAGGTGGATTCAGATGGGGGTGCTGGGGGTTCGTGCTCTTGAGGCTGAACACGTGAGAGGAAGTCGGCAAAGACCGTCGTCAATCCCTCCGTGAGCTCTTCAAGGGTGAGGACAGCGTCGCCATTGCGATCAGCACTCGTAAAGAGCAGATGGAGCTGTGTGGCGAAGGACAGACTCCCCGTTCGCTCATCACTCTCCAAAGCGTATGAGACCCACTCCAGTGCACTCAGGCTGCCGTCTACATCACGGTCCAACGAGCGCATGAAGGTATTTACGGTCAGTGCACTGGGTTCAACACCTCGAAGTAACCACAGTAGCACTCGGAGTTCGCTGAGACTGATTGAGTGTTGTTTGTCGTCGTCAGCCGCGAGGAAGGCCACGTAGGGCGCCATAACAAGGCAAAAGACCTCCATGGAGATCAGTTCAGGCCCGTTTAGAGTCTCCGACTTGGTCACCAAAGCCTTCGCTAGAGTGGCAGCGTCAGTTGCTGTCACAACCTTCGACTTGCGGCTCTCGACGCGATGCATTGTCGTCTCCATGATTTGCAGGAGGTAGGCTACTTCGTGGTCCTCTGTGGCCGGGCAATGGCGGCGGATGATGGTCGCGCAAGTGCTCAGAGAGCAGCAGAAGCCCTGGGAACCCTTGGCAGTCGAAGACGTCGCCAAGTCAACTGCAAACTGCGCAAAGGATCCACAGATGCGCTGAAGTAAGAGGTCGTACTGCACCTGGTTGTCGTAGATGACGCGTGTGGCTGCGAAGCGTGCCAGATAGGCCACCACACTGGGTTCATGAAGCACCCAGTCCGAGAATTCGTGCAGTGAGATCTGACCGCTACTGTCGCGGTCAATACGTGCGAAGGCCTCGTTCGCCAGCTCCTCCAGTGTGTCTGTGGTGGGACGCGAGAGTCCAACGACCTTGCAAAGCCCGCGTGAGGTGCATAATAGCAGTAGCATGAGCTCGTCCTGTGAGATCTCGTGCGAGTGGTCAAAATCAAAGAGGTCGAAGAGCAGCGGGACTTTTTCCTCCACGGATGCCTTGCAGTACACGATGACGACGGCGAAGACTTCGAGCACGTCCACTTTGCCCAACTGCCACGAGTCAAAGAGGTCAAAGTGCTCCAGCGAGTCTTGGCACACGAGCGAGAAGATGTCGTCGAACTCGTCCGCCGTGACCGTCATCTTATCCCCCACAGTCTCTTGCAGGATCTGGAAGTTGTCCCGGGCTTCCTCGTAGTCCGCGATAGTCGCTGCAGTTGTGCACACCGTCAAAGCCATCAGACATCACAACGCCAGCACGAGTTAGCGCCACGATCATCTCGTCAGCAGCCCGTTACGTCCATTCCCCCCATCTTCACTGCCAGCGACTCGCCACCAACCTGCTTTGTAGTCCTACAGCAGCACATTCAGCAACACAGCGTGAGCCTTCTAGCTCGCGCCTATCGTCCCGTACGTTTAGCACATAACCTCCAGATGCAAACTCCCAGGACGACGTACATGGAGGAGCGGGTCGTCCGTCACGATGGCCTCGCTCGTGCTCACAGCCAGCGCGTTCCCCATGCGTGCCTCGCCTAGAGACTCCACCCAACGCTGTGAACCTCTCACAGATAACGGGAATGGGCGGTCGTTGTACAGTCTCGAAACGGCCCGTCCTGTCCTCAAAGCCTCCCCACTCTCTAGTGTCGACGACTCTCCACCAGACTCTCAAAGCGAATGGACTTGACGGCTGTGGGCCCCGTCAACGGTCCCTCCCGAGCATCTCGACGCGGCACGCACCAGAGTAATGTGCACGTGGGCGCCTCAGCATCCTTACCGCCGCTGCAGCCTAACGCTGGAGACCTCCCTGCGTCTCCAAGACGAGATGTCGCTGCGCCACGCTCGTCTCGTCAACCAATACTGCGCCGCTGGAAGCAACGAGACAAGCCACAGTCGCAACAAGGCCCCGATGAGCCAACTCAAGTAGCTGCCTGGCCACTCACCTTTGCGGCTGGGAGTTCCATTGGGAGATCTCCCAGCAGCATCTCCATGCTGGTGGACTCGTCATCTGGCTGCTCTCCAGTGTCACCCAAGACGCGCAAGCTTCAGGCCCGAGTGAGACTGGTAGACGACAGTCGCACGCGTCCAGCGCTGCTGCAAGAGTTGCAGAGCTTCTTGCAGACGGAGCTAGGGCGTCCTGATGAGCGTGGCGAGATCGAAAGCGACGCAAACCCGATGCCAAGTCTACGGCGACTACAGGTTGTGCGTGAGGCGCTGGGCCGACTCATTGCTGGCTTCAGCGTCTACGCCCCCGTGCTGACCCGCATCCGAGACGAGTACGAACGGGCTCTGAGCGTCCTGAGAGCGCGAACGCTAGCTCTACCAGGGTTGCAGTCGCGCTTGCAGAGTGTCGAGACGCATTGCCTGCTGCAGTTGGGCGCCAGCAGTGCCGAAGCCAAAACACGCTCACTAGCGCTCAAGCAGCGGCTGGCACAGACTCAGGCCATGCTGGCAGCAAGTGCTGCTGAGTGTGCCAGTCTGCGAGTCGCGCTGCGCGAGGAGCAGGTCAAGCTGGCACAGTCACAAGGAAAGCACGCGGAGCTACAGAACTCGACTCTCACGCTCGCCAGCAGCGTGCGGCGCCATGACGAGAGTCTGCGTGCTGGTCACCAGCGCTCACTTGAGGACGCTCGTGCGCTTCAGCAAGTCACAGCGCGCTATTACCACGCCTGCGACGAGTTAGCGGAACTCAAGCAGACGGTGGCAGCGCTGGAAGAGCAGGGCAGCGGAGAGCACGTGGCTGCTGACAGAAGTACCATCGCGCTGCTAACTCGCGAACTCCAAGAGCTCACGACGGCCATGGCCTCTGCAGCAGGACCTGCTGCTTCAAGTCATTACAACAAAAGTAAGGCACAGGAAGAGGCAGAAGCGAGCCACTCAGCACTTAACCACGCCTTCGTGCGAGCGCTGGACGCCGTAGGGCTATCTCTAGAGCTATCGGATCTGCTAGAGACTATCCGAAACGCACCGTCAGTACCAGAGGCCATCGACAGCACGTCCTCGGGACTTATACACAAACTCCGACAGCTCCAGCAGCAGCAGCACGCGCTCACCAGCGCTGATTCAAAATCATCCACCGTCTTCCTGACCGAGCCAGCGGAGCTCCAAGCTTTCAATCCGGTCGTTGCAACGCAGCTCCTGTCCTCCACAGCCTCAACGTCCACGCAAAAGCGTGACGGAGACTTCTTGGCAGGTCGTGGCCTGGGCTCCGACATCCCCGAGTACATGCAGCACGACGGGCTCGTACGGAATCTCTTCTTCGCGCGTACTAAGGTGGAGCAGATGGTTTCACGTATCTGGGATCAACTGGACGACCTGACCAAGGCACGACGTAATGGCGACTCCACTACTCCTCCTCCTGTTACTCCGTTACTGACAAGTTCAACGCCGTTGTCACCGCTGGAGCAAGCACTAGTTCGCTTCCTGCAAGGCGCTTGCAGTGAGCGCTCCGAGCGCATAGAGGTGGTCTACAACCTTGAGGCTGGGCTACAGCGCTTCAGCGCGCACTCTAGTGCCTGCAGACTCTTCCTGCTGGTGCTGATGCACGAGCTTCCCGTGGAGGCCCGGGCAGATCAGAGTCGGGAGCTCTCACGTCTGCATGACGCGTTGCTGGCATTGGATCGCGACCGCCACTCGTCCTCCCTGGCTAGTGGCGCAGCTTCCAGTTCGACATTGACCCCAGGGGCATTACCTCCAGGTCGTGTGACCATGGCTGACGTGGTACAGACACTACGTCTCACCTTCCCGTGGAAGGACGACGCAGCATTGACCCAACTCCACCGTGCACTACTTTCAGACCTGCGTGGCCAGACGCATGTGGACTACGCAGCGCTGCTCTCGACGCCACCTCCCGCAGTAGCCCAGGTCTCTCGTTCAGGTCTACCTGGTGGCTTTCGCGCTGGCCAACCCAACGCTAGATGGCAATTCGGGGAGTGTCTGCGTATGCAACACCTGGACGACCTACTCGCCTTCCGCCATCGTGTGCAGCGCCACATCCGAACACAAATGCAGTCCGCTGCAGAGAACGAGTGCGTGTCTGAGTCGGCAGAGGAGAGTGCAGCGGCCGCGCAGATGATCTCGCTACGGGACCTGCGAGCTTGTCTACTGGCTGCAGACCCCGCGACGCCCGAGCAGGACCTGGTCCGCGTGCTCACCGCAGTATCCGCGCTCAGCGCCCGGGAGCTGCTCACTCACGACGACATGGTGCTAGATGCGCGTCAGATCTTGCGCCGCCTGCCAACGCTACTGTTACGACCAACAGGACGTGTCAACGAGACCTGAAGTTGGTCTTCAACCGAGCAATAAACCGAGCCAGCAAACTGTATTTGAATTGTTCTTGTGTTCTCCGCGGGGCGCGAGAAGTAATCGAGGGCTGAAGCCACGCCTGAGTAGTCAATCCGACTGGTCCTAGAGCGGACGACCAGAGCGGAGGTCCCAAGGCGCTGGCTGCATGGTTACGAGGGTCTTGGCTTGTGCCGACAGCAGTGTGTCACCGCTCGAAAGTCGTGGGACGTGGTGACGCCGCGCCACCTTGTCGACCTTGACGGACGGCGTTTCACTGCGTCCCGAAGCTTTGACGTCCGCTACCTCCACGGGTCGTAGCACATGAGGCTTGTCCTCAAACGTCTGTGTCTTGGATTCAGGCACTGCATTAACCGACTTCTTGGCCTCGCTGGCGTTTTCGAACCAGTCGGAGCACTGCGTCTTGCTCTCGTGAGCCTGAAGCCGAGATTCGTCTAGCGCTTCACGCTCAAGACTGTCTCCGGTCTGCCATAGCAGCAACTTGGCGCCGTGGAGCCACGTCGGCGTCTCTGCTGAGGCGCGCAACAGACGAACGAGGTAGCCTCGGCCTTTCTCCAGCCGTGCCGGTAGACCACCAAAGAGTTGACCCGATGCGTCGTCGTCCAGGACGCCATCACCCACCACGTCTGAGGACTCGGCAAGCGGTCGCAGTGTCAGGAAGAAGCTGCCATGACGGTACATGACGCCCAACAATGCTTCGTGGACAATACCCTTCCACACGAGAAGATCCAGCGGTTGCTGTGCATCCATCGCCCGCTCTTGGGTTTCCACTTCTTCGTTCACAGGCGGCTCAGCAAATGGGCAGACGGCTCCGGGGGCCAACGCCAGCTCGAAGAAAGCTTCTGAGCC
Organism: Halophytophthora batemanensis; assembly: GCA_023338225.1. Classification (NCBI taxonomy): domain Eukaryota; phylum Oomycota; class Peronosporomycetes; order Peronosporales; family Peronosporaceae; genus Halophytophthora; species Halophytophthora batemanensis. The sequence continues at coordinate 1,796 of JAADYK010001164.1, read as the reverse complement.
GTCCTCGATATCTAGCCAGTGTGCCAAGTGCGCTGCCAGCTTACGGTCGCCCCCACTGGCACTTGGTACCTCGGCTAAGAAGTCAGCCACCCACCCTTGAGCCTCCTGCAGCAGTGTAAGCAGTGTGGAGCCCACCTCGATCTGGAATCGACGGTGTACGGCAGCGAATCGAGCCAAGTACTTGGTGGGGGTCGACTCGTACCATTTGCCACTGCTAGATCCACGGTCCTGGGAACTCAGGAGTTCATCGCTTTCACCAGCAAAGGCGAGATCACACGCCTGCGCTTGAAGCAGTGGGAGGCCGCGAGAGGAGAGCGCGTCGGGGTCCTCCAGGAGACGTGCAGGTAGCTGAGCACTGCCATGGTACACGAACTGGTTGAACTGGAAGACTACGGCGTCGTCCAGCAACTCCGAGGCCTCGTCATCCTCGTCATCTTCTTCCTCGGCTTTAGAAACCTCCGAATGCTTACTGTCCGCACCCCGATGTGTCTTGGTGCCAAGCTTCTTTGAAGAAACCCTCACAGCTCGTTGGCCTTTGGCCAGAAGACAGTACAATTGCGTGTCGTTGGCTGCCAGGACCTGGCGAGCTTTGGAGGAGGCTTTGAGTTGCATGGGAGCGGACTGGCGCGACTGGAGCTGAGAGGCTAGCGGTGTGTTCATCGGGACCGCGCACCACAGCAGCAATTGCTTCAGGTCCTCGTCACTGAGTATACAAGAAGTGAGTGCCCATCTATGAGTCTTGGGAAGTACATGGGTCGCTTTCGACGTCAGTAACAAGACATTTAGCCTCAGAGACGCACCTGTAGCGCCGAACAAGGTAGCACGGACCAGCGCAAGCAACTATCAAGGTGGTCAACACCCAGGAGGACACACATCAGACTCAGTACGTCTGTCAAGCAACAGCTACTAGCAAAAGGAGGCAGCAAATTCTCACCACTTGGCACGAATGTGTCCTCGATCGCAAGTTCGTCCGCGTTCTCGCGGAGTGTGGCAAAGTACGAGTCCCGCGTGTAGATAATATCCAGCAGTACACCACGCACGACGAGCTTCATGACCACGAGGCGCACACCAGCACGCACAAGTTCTTCGTTTGTAGTTGGATGCGTTTCCAATTCGAAGAAGGTCGGAGAACCGCTCTCACTCTCATCAGCTTCAGCGAGCCATTGCAGCTCACGTGTACCCTGCTCCAGTCGCTCCACCGTTCGAGGTTTGGCCAATTCTTCCACCATGAACTCCCCCACTTCCTGCATCTGGTACACTGCGTCTCGCAGCTCTGGCCGTAGATCGATGACGTCGTCCACGACCTCCAGCTCGTCTTGTTGACTGTGCAAGAAGGGTAGCATTCGAGGCACGTCAGCTAATTCAAAGCCACCTTCATGCTGTTTGTACAGGCTCTCAACGAAGCTTCGTGGCTGATCCTCCTCGCTCTCTGCACGAGGTTTGACACCATTGGGGAGCTGAACAGACCCCTGCAAGTAGCGCTGACCGCTCGCATAGAGCAGATTCCAGCCTTTTGCGTCGCTTTCAGCGTCACCGCTACCTACAAGCGGTGCTGCTGGGTCTCGAGACAGCACGTACATCCGTGCAAACCCGGCGCGAGCCACAGCGCCGAACTCCTCCGAGTCCATAGACGACACGGACGAGCTCTCCACGGCGTCATCTTCGTCCAGAAGCACGTTCTCGTCCTCTTCATCGCCTGAAAGCGACGGCATATTGACGCAGTGGAGTCGTTCTTTAAGCGCTGGAGGAGATGGAGGACTTGATAGTGACCGGGGAGAGGATGCGAGTGTCGAGGG
>JAADYK010001163.1:0-10785 GCA_023338225.1 Halophytophthora batemanensis | reverse complement strand
TGCGTTGACACGAGATAGTCAGGGGTCTCGGAAGGCGTTGGTAAGCTCTCGCCAGCCCTGCAAAACACCAAGCAACGCAAGTCATATCATGGGGAGTCAGTCGTTTTTCGTGTGGAGGATGCAAACGAACTCATGCACCTGGGAGCCTGTGTTTGAGCATCCCTATGCTTACATTTGGAGCAGTTGATCAATGTGATTTAGTTGTCGGATAACGCTGCTTGTCAGGTAGGAACTTGGTGCGGCAGCTTCAATCAGCTCAGCGCGGTTGTCGGTCAATTCTCGATAGTCCGGTCGTTTATTGCAGTGCGTTTGCAAATGCCGGGGACTTGTGAGTTGTGTGTCAAATCGCTCCTGCTGGTGATCGAGCCACTGTTGCTGAGTTCGATCAAGTTGATCGTCTGTTGGACGCACTGCTGCATCTTGCTGGTCTGCAGAGTGAAGAAACGTGCCCTCGTTTGTTCGGTAAGGGGCGCAGATGTGATGGCCGTGTCTGTCGATGCAAATCGGAGTGTCTGGTGTTTGGTTGCGACGCAGCTGTAGTACACTGGAAGTCTCATAGTCGGTCTAAAGACCACAACACGCTCCAGTTCAAGTCAGGAACCACACAGTCAATCGATTGTAGGTCGAAAGTGGACATTTCGTACGACACACTGAGTGATTACCAGCGGCAAGTCGTCGTGTGCTTTTGCTGGTACGAGCGACGCCAGCACACGTCGCCGTGCGCTTTTTCCTGGCATTGTCATCCTCGCTGTCCGCAGCACCGATCACGAGCAGTTTGGAGCAAGGGGAAAGACCTCTTTTATTGTCGAAACTCCTGCTTGATCTCATCCATTTCGGGCACTTCAACTAATTCAGCAGCCTCGAATTCAAAAATAGCTACTTCCCTGTCGATGCGTACTCTTGATGATCTTGTTGAACAGCTGATTCCGAGACACTTCTTGTCTTGAGCACTGACACAAAATTACGTGGCTGCCCACAGCGTCTCGACTCATGACCGGCGAGTTGAGAGAACTCTCAATACGGGGACAACCGGCGCTGGGTGTACGTGCACTCGCATTTCAGGCTGGACGAACTGTGCTGAGGTTGGTGCGCCATGGTGCAACAAGTGGCTCGTTGTCGTGTCTTGTCAACTATATCTACAGCTTTGGGAACATCGGGTCGGGCAGATCTGCAGCTGAGCAGACCAATGCGGAGTTCCTCGCTTCAATCGCTGGTATGGCCACGGCGTGCTACTTCACGTCACTGCTCGTCAGCAGTGCACTCGCTATGAGCACACTACACCACGTCCGCCAGCCAGAAAGACGATGGGGGTTTAAGCGCATGGCCGCACGGCTATTGAAGCGGACAATCATGTTTTACGCCGTAACTCACATGCTCACAGTCGCGACGGTATACACGATTGAGGCCTCAGAGAACCGCGGGATGGCGACTTACAAGATGCACCTCTATCTTGGCGGCCTCGAACTCACAATCTGTCAGGCTGCTCTTTACGAAGCCTGTCGCACCAGCTTCCAGCGTGAGACAGCGGAAGGGCGCGCTCATGGGCTGGCAGTCACTACAGCCTACTGGAAGCGCTACCTCTGGAGCTGGTGGAGAACTGCGCCATTCGCGGTGGTGGCCATACTTGCCACGGGCTTTGTGCACGTGTGCAGCTCTCTCACACTAACGACGCAACTAGACTTGGTGATCTTCAGTCTGGCCAGTTTAGCGCTCAAGGTCGCGATCCTCGCCAGTGCCAAGTACGCGGTGCTCCAGAAGAGTGACGTGAAGCTCAAGACCATCTACGTGGCCACTGCAGCGCCTACTGTGATCATCAACACACAGATGCGACTATTCTTGCTGCGTGCAGATCTCAATTGGTCCCTCCTGGGCTTCCTGCTGCTGGCCGTGGCGGAGCCTGTCATGCGCATGTCGAGGACTTGGTCCATGCGACGCAAGCTTCGGCGTCGGGAAGAGTCCATGCAGTCGCTGCACGTCCATCAGGCGACATTGGGCTGGACGAGCACCTCAGTCATCTTGGCAGCTCCCTCTGGGTCCTCCAACACCATTCGGCCAGTTTCTGGAACGGAAGCACGAGTCGAAACGACAACTAAATCTCCTAGCCTCAGACTTTTGCTCCGTTCGACATCTGTACGTGTGAACACATCTCTGGACTGGACTGAGAGTCTGCTACACTTCAACGCGGCCGAGAGCCACGCCGACATGTGCTCCGAGTACATTGCCATCGCGTGCGCCATGTCCATCTACTACCTCTTCCGCACGCACCCCAAGTTCGGCTGGCACAATGCATCCCTTGGAGGTGCTTCCGACAGCAGTTCGAATGCCTGGGAGGTCGTCCTGATGGGTGGATATCAAGTGGGCATGGAGTTCGTCGTGGACATGGTCTGCTGTATGTGGGAGCTCTCTCGCGGTATCCCGCTCCACGACGCCGAGAAGCTGGGCAGCTTCCTCCCGGCGGTCTTTACAAGCTGCTCTGTCATCTCCGTCACCATCTCGGCCATGCTATACGTGCATGAAGCGTGAGTGAAACGGACAAAGAGAAGGAGACTACGAGAATCAAGAGGTTTACCATGTATGTAGTCCTCCAGTTATGCGAAGAGTAGAACAGCGCGAGTCGCTCGCAGCCATCCACTTCACAGTTCCTACGTGCACATCCACGAGTCGAAGTGCCCGACTATGTGTGCACCAAAACTAAGGGAGAGTGACGCGTCTAGAGCTCGTCCTTGGTCTCAGCGAACTCGTCCACCTCGTCCTCCTGGGCTGCCACCGGCTCCGCCTCGCCCGTCGGGACGCTGTCCAGATCGTCCAGGGCTTCGGGCTGCGGCACCACGTTAGCCTCGTAGAGCCCTGTGTAGCTGGGCAGCGTGAGCTTGGTCTGGTGGTCACCACCGAAGTGCACAGTGAGCGTGGTAGCCTCGTTCTTGCCAGCAGAGCCAAAGTCCGGCGGGCCAGCCACACCCACACTCACACGCAGCTGGTGGTCACGCTTAACCACGTACGACGTTGGCTCGAAGCGAAGCACCGCCTCGTACACCTGGCCCGGAATAATCTCACGAGCATCAGCACGCTTGAACGAATGCACGTGGCCGTCCGGACGCACAGTCTGGTGTACCGGGTTCAGCAACGCTTCCGTGATGTACGTGACACCTGGGCGCTTGTTCTCGTTCTGGAAAGGCGGAGTGTAGTCCACATCCTCCAGGTAAGCCACGAGGTTCACGTCAGGCTTGTCCACGGAGAAGAAGAGCCGAAGTTCCGCCTCGCCCGTGAGCTCCGTAAGCGGCAGTTCCGGCGTAAAGAAAGTGGCGTACTGAGCAGCCAGACCCTCGCGGTCATGGTAGTAGAACGGCCGTAGTCCGAAGAGGTGGTCCATCATGTCCCAACGCGAAACCACGTCGAGAACAGGCTTGGTGGACACGTTCAGCATGAGTTCACCGGCGTCACGCACACTTTCGTCCTGGAAAGCCTGCTCAGCGCCCAAGTAGAAGCTCTGCTCGCCCACGTAAGCCGGCGGCCAGGTGGCCGACTCTTTCCAGCGGTTGTGCGCCATGGTGAAGTAGTGCACGGGCTGCTCATCCGCCATCTTGGCGATCACGCGACGGTTTTTGTACATGTGGTGGTCCAGGAAACGACTCACCTCGTCCAGGTGGTAGAAGCACTTGTGCTTGGACTGTGCAAACGGGTCGGCGTTGTCCACACCGGCGTGACTCCAGGGTCCGAGCGTAAGACGGTGGAAGGTCGCGTCCTTCTCCACATTGGCCAGCGCTTCAGGCGACAGCGGGGGGAGCAGAGCCGCCGCGTCTTCGTCCAGCGTGTTCGTCACATACTGGAAGAGCTGGATGCTGGAGCGAGCCACGCCCATCTCAAAGTAGCCAGCAGAAATCTGCAGCGCCACACCCGAAGCGGCGATCTTGCCCAGGTGGCGACGTGCGTCCATGTCGTCGAATGTAGCGCCGGTGGTGGCCAGTGGGTCGTCGCGGAAATGCACGTTCTGCAACTCAGCCGCCAGGTTCGGGTTCTTCTCGTGCTGATAGATGTAGTTATCGAACTTGGCGTCATCGTCGTCCACACGGTACACTTCACCGCCAAAGTACTTGAGCATCGCACGTGGCTTGAAGGTCGGGATGCGGTCCCAGCGCTGCTGGCGGTCCGTGGCGCTCGTGAAGGACGCATAGTCGTCCAGCGCCTTCTCGTTCTTGACACCACCAGGGAATAACGCACCCTGGAACACATCCGCAGGTGCACCATTGACCGTTACAGCCTTGAGCGCCGGGTGTTCGCTGGCAGCCATGAGCAGTGCGCCAGTACCATCCAGTCCTTGACCGAAAGCCGCCACTTCACCGTTGGACCAGGGCTGCTGCGTGATCCACTCAATAACGTCGTAAGCGTCCTGCACTTCCGCGTCCGAAAAGTCGAACTGCTTGGTACCAGCCGAAGCACCCGTGCCACGCACGTCCACGGAGACCCACGCGTAGCCGTTGGTGACGAAGCGCTGCACGTACGCGTTGACACGCGGGTTGGTGAACTTGCGCTCATAGCGAGCGAAGATGCTGAGCGGGAAGTCGAGCGTGTAGCCGCGGCCGTGACGCGTGGGGAAGATGACTGTAGGCACCTTCTGTTGCTTGTCCCAGAGGTAGTCGGCCAGATACGTGTCCACGGCCAGGTCGACACCGTCGCGCATGGCCACGTACTGCGTCTCATGGTGGGTCTCCTTGGGGTTGAAGAAGCGCAGCGAGTCGTAGCGCTTGGAGCCGAACCACGAGTTGTCGTTCACGTGCAGCTCGCAAGCCACGTGTTCTTCGCGGCTCGTGAGGTAGCCCGCAAACTGATGCGCCAGCGTGAGCGAGATCATGGAGAAAAAGGCGCTCTTGAGGTAGTACTTGGTGTTGGCCGCAGCCTGCACCTGCGCGGGTGTGCGATCTTCTGCCATGGTGGGTGGGCTGGCAGGAGGACGGAGGGGGAAGCCTGGAGCGGAGGCTGGCGTCGGAACTGGGGCTGGAGCTGGAGGCGGGGCACTCCGAGCGGAGCGACTTGGGAAATGAGCTCCTGGAGGCGCTCGGCGGGGGCTCGTGCCAACTCGCGACGCGGTCCGAAAGGGTCGATGACGGCACTGAGTGGGCTCCACTTCCAAAGGGTATGCTAGATAGCAGGGACGTTACTCAAATCAAGTGTCACGTTGAATCCACGTATGCTTTGTGAGGAGTCTTATCATATTATAGAGGTGCGAGTGATGGTCGTTACTGTGGACGAGAAAGGGAAGGGAGATGGGTCGAGTACCGTGCCGGACGGGAGTTCGCCCCGCGGCGAACACGTCACTCGCGACTTGAACGTGTCAACGGGCTCCAGAGCCTGCAGGCGCAGCGGAGCCCTGTCCTGGATAGCCGGCGACGTCGATGTCGACGTCTGCGCGTCAGGGAAAGTGTGGCAGCAGCGGCCGGGGAGCGTGGGATGGTGGCGCATCGAGGCAAGTCGCCGAGTCCCGCCTCTCGCCGGCGGCGAGGCGTGCGGGCCAATGAGGGCACGTGCCCTCTTCGACACAAAACCTGGCCATCTCTGATGCGTAGTCAGCTCGCCCGCCTCCGATTTGCTGCGTTCTACTTGGGGTTTGTATGCCGACATGCTGTGTCCATCTCCTCGCCACGTGCGCGTCGTCACGCGTGATTGGCAAGCAACCCTCGTGTTTGCAGCCAATCACCGAGAAGTGATTGCCAAAGTTCTCAGATGGCTACACTTTGTAACATTACATCTCGGCTGAAAGCAGCACCTGCACACTCACGACGGCCTGCGTCACTGTGTCCAGCACCGGGACGAGCTCGTAGTTCACCACGCGGAAGACCCGAAGCTGTGGTCGAGCCTCCAGCAGCAGTGCCTCGCCGTCTACCAGACCAGTGGCCGCCGCGAACTGCGTGTGCAGCTGGTCCCACTCGGCCGCTTCCAGCCGCACCCCATTGCCGCCGCGTCCCAATTTCCGCTCCAGCTCGAGTCGCGACAGCAGCACGCGGCCACCTGCATCATCCTCACCGTCGTCATTGGTGGCTGGGCAGACTGACTGTGAACTAGTGACGCTGTCAAACAGCACGTGGCAAGCTCTCTCGACGTCCACCTCCCACGTATCGTCTACAAACTCCCACAGCAACTTTCGCAGCTTGGCGCGGACAGCCCGAGACAGCGTTGACATGGTGCCACTTGCTGCTGCTTCGACTTCCACAGACTCGGCTCTCTCGCCGTCGTCGTCGTCGTTGCTCGCCTCCATGCGAGTGTCCACAACGCCTGTGATCGCCTCCTTGCGGACGTACACACTCTGCAGGTCTGTGCGCAGTTTGTCAAATGCAGTAGAAGCAGAGCTTCCAGTTGCTGAAGTCACACCCTTTCCAATCCACTGGACGTAGTGTTCACTGCTCATCTCGTGCGCCGTGGCACCGGAGAGCTGGAAGCCCCAGCGGTGTCCCTCGTCGTCCATATACAACGCGTGCACCGTCAAGTTTGCGGCGGCCGTAGCATGCAGCTCTTGACTCATCGCTGACACGTTGAATGCACTTGAGCACACGTTCACGGGCTGCGAAAACCCAGCGAGATGACCGCGTGCCGTCAGTGTGAGCGACAACGCCGCTCTGGGTGCGCGGAGAGAGAGTTCCAGCATGCTTTGCAGCTTGTGCGCCCGTGTGGCGACTGTAGTGAGGTCGTGGCAGACGCTGAGGGCGCCTGAGATCTGGCGCGTCAAAATGGGTAGCGTGCTGAGCTCTTCGCTGTGTACACCTCCAGCAATAGCCGCATGGCCGCGAGGGAAGAGCAGCACTAGCACACCCACGATCTCCAATCCGTAGCTGTTCCACACGGGGCATGCCACTACAGCGTTGCTCGTGAATCCCAGTCGTACATCTGCGTGTGTCGCCTGCATCGTGTATCGATCCAGTGGTGTGCGATGACGCGTTGATCGTCTCCTTGCTCTTCTGTCGCCGCTGTGTCTTCGCTGATCGCTGTTCGTCTCCTGGTCGTGATCTTCTAGTCCACCTCTGCTGTCATCTGTCTCTTCCTCTTCTTGGATGACCCATTTATTTACAATCACAGCACTGCCATGGGACAATACTTGCTGGAAGAGTCCTTCATCCGTAGCTGCTCGAAGTCTCTGGTCCATGAGTACCGACAGTCGACGCGCTTGAGTTCCAAGCGACGGGATGAAGCTCATGGCGTTGGTGGTGTTAGCGTCTGCTGTGCGCGGGATGCTGGATGTGCTTCCCTGCGGTGGAGCTCTCGCTGCGATCGAAGCGGCTGCATGGGGACAGATCTTGGACGTCCACATGTGTCGCTCGTGTTCCTGGTCGCTGTCTGTGCCTTCCGCCTCCCATAAGAAGAGGTGCGCCGTCGTCTCCGCGTCGAAAATGTGAGTACAAGCATTGTAGACAGCGTTGATGACCCCTACGACGCTCATCTCTTTAAAGAAAGACATGGACGCGTCGAGTAACAAGGCGATCTGCTCCTTCCGACGTAGCATGCGCTGCTTCTCCAGGATGGCAGCCAGTACACTACAGCTCTGACTCTGAACAATGGACAGGAAGAGGTCATGCGCGTCAAAGTGAGCCTTCCGTCCTGTCGTGTTGACAAGCTGCAGTAATCCCACCAGCTTCTTGCTCGAGCCAGCGCTGGGTACGTTCAGAGACGTATGTTCGATGGTGGGAGTACTCGTAGTATCAGCCTCAACGTCTTCAATGACCAGCGGTGCGAACAGCACGTTGCGGGCTGTAAGACCCACGAGGCTATCGACAAAAGCGTTGAACTGTGGAGCAGTGGCCACGTCGTTGATGATCAAAACTTCCTGGGATCGCACAGCCTCCTCCATCAGCGAGCCGCGGTAAGCAGGTTCCGCCAGTGCGATGCGATGACGACGCTTGTGGTGGAAGGTCACGAGCTCCTTCGTGGCTGGGTCCACGACGTAGACGGCGGCGCCTTCGACGCTGATGATCTGCTCTGCCGCCGTCCCGAGACTCACGATCGCTTCCACTAGGTCGCCGTCCGAAATCAGCTTGCCCACGTTCCAGCAGAGTTCCTGGTTCTTCTGGAAGAGCTGCGAGTTCTCGATCGCCAGCGCGATGAGCTTCGAGATCGTCCCCAACAAGAACTCGTCCTTGGCTCGGAACGGCGCGCCGCCCGATTTGTTGATCACCTGCACGACTCCCAGCAGCGTGTGCTTTGAGTCTTGCTGCTTTGCGGCGTCTGAATTGCTTGCGTTGCTCTTCGTTGAATCAACTGGGCACTCTACTGCGGATTTATACGCAGTGGCGCTCAGGATGGGCACCGTGAGCATGCTTTTGGTGCGATAGTGAGTCTTTTGGTCCCACGCGGAGTTGAAGCGTGGGTCATCGTAGGCGTCCGGGATATTGATGGCTTGCTGTGTCTCGGCTACGAGTCCGACAATGCCTTGGCCGAAGTGAATCGTCATCCCTCCCTTCTTAGTGCCTGCCTCTCCGGCCGTTGTATGGTAGACTTCGATACCGGCGCCACTGATGTCGCTGTGCCAATTGTGCAGTGTCCGCGTAGTGTTGTCAGCCACAAAGAGGGAGCAGCGGTCGGCATCCAAAATGTTCTTGGCTTTCTCAATCACGACTTTGCCAAGTTCATCAAAGCGCAGACACGTGAAGATCTCGGGTGCGAGTTGGATGAGTGTCTCCTCGTTCACCTTGTTGCTCTCTACATCCGTAAAGTAGGCCACCTTGGGGAATAGCCCACTGACAAAGTGGCACAGCAAAGTCAGCAGTGCTTGATCTTCCGCTGAGAACGCGTCACACCGTTCCAGCGCGATCGAAAGTCCTAGTGCTTCCACTTGCTCCAGCTTCCCGCAGGCTTGAACGACCGCCAAGACGCGATTCTCATGCAAAATTGGCACCAGCAGCGTCGAGCCACTTGGATGTTCTATCAGTCGATCCGAGTTGTCTGTAGCCAGCGAGTAGTTCGCGTGCCTCACCATCTGACCAGCAGCCAACAACAGCGGGCGCTTCGTGTGATACACGAACGACGCCAATCCACAGGGTATTGCTGCCGATACTGCGCTACCATCGACGAGATCCACAGGGGTCGCGGGGCTTGGAAGCGGCATCAATGCCGAACGCACGGTCCCCATGATTTTCTTGGCTGGCGTTGGAGTGGCTATATGAAGTGTCTCCTGCTCGGCTTCGCGTCTGAGTGGCGATTGCGGCAAGCGACACCAAAACTCTTGCTCGGATTTGTCCACCACCAGCACTAGCGTTTGCTCGGCATGCAGCAACTGGCAGCACTCGCTCGCCAAAGCTTCTGCGAGTCCATAGCTGTGTGTACTCTCGGCCAATCGCTGCAGCGATCGCGCCAATGCCTGAAACGAGTGATGAAGCGTCAGCATCTGCGTGCCACATCGTCGAACTTCCTGGAGCCAGTCGCGCGTACTGCGGTCCACCGAGTGGTCGTGGAAGGAACACAACTGATGACCTAGAAGTTGTTCGAACGCTTGACCAACGTGTGAGGTGAAGGATGCTTGGGTGGGCGGCACTGGGACAACAGTAAGCGCTCCTCGCGCCCGAGTGCCTGGTTCCTCTTCAACATCCGCTGTATTTGTTGTGACCGGCAGCAAACCTTTCCAAATGTCGTCTGAGAAGATGTTCTGGTTCTGAAGAGCATCTACTACTGCACCACTGCTGTGGTGAGTATTGGGGTGGTGCTGACTTGAGCCACTGAAGCTTCCACGTTGTCCCATTGCGCTTGAGCCACTGCCAGTAACGCTGGGACCGGGTCCAACTGGCGGCGTCGATGAGTAGTAGTACATTTGTCTCGTGCGCTGCAGCCGCAGTTCATTGTCCTTCTCTTGCATGGAGCGTTGTGCTTGATCAAGCTGGCGCTCGAGTCGTGAACGTTCATGCGAGTAGTTGGCCAATTGATGTGCATGCCGCATCTGCATCTCTTTGCGCTCTTCTTCCACCTTCTTCATCCGGGCTGAGAACTTCTCCAGTAGATGCGCGTTAGTCACTTGGGAATGACTTTGATGTGAGCACCCAGTGGCACCACGAGCAGCAGCCGAGGCAACACTAGTAGAGCTCTTCACTCGTGGACTCTTCCGCGGACTGCTTGAACTAGAGGGTGACACTGGCGGTCGACAGCGTGGTGATTCACCGTCGTCATTCCGCCAATTATCGCGAGGACTGATCGCTTTGTGCTGCCGAGGTGGTCTCGGCTTTGTCAAGACTCTGAGAGAAGCGGCTCTGTTGTTTGGATCCACGTGTGGCAGCGCTGATTCGAATCGCTGGGAGTCTGTACGACGTGCTTGGCAAGCGCTTGCTGCTGCATCGACAGCGCGAGTAGTGGTGGTTTGCATGGCACGAAGCGTCTGCTTGTGCATCTGCACATCCATACGCAAAGTGTCGATGAGCTGAAGGTGTTGTTTCTTCTCGTCGACGAGGTGCTGCACCAGCTTGTTCTGCTGCTGTAATTCGTGCTTCAGATGCTTGTTTGTCGCACGTAGCCGAGAGATGACGGTGTATGTGTGTTCATCGTAGTAGCAAAACGACTGGCGATCCTTCCCCCATTGGTACACCGCCTCCTTCGGATTGCTGCTGTCGTCCGCTCTTGGCGAAGCACTGGAGCCATCTTTGTGATCGCCCTGGCGCCAACTTTTGCTCTTCTCTTCAGATGCACGTCGAATGGCACGACTCGAGTCTTCCTTTGGTTCAGGATGGGTGAGTTTCTTGCTGGGATCAGCTCCAAGTTCCTGCTGGTTTACGATTGCAGCTGCAAGCCAATCGACGGTGGTTTCTTGGTCATTCCCCG
>JAADYK010001162.1:0-10796 GCA_023338225.1 Halophytophthora batemanensis | reverse complement strand
GATCGCAGCCCCGTCATGGTGCCCGTACCACCATCTCCAGCGTGCGTGCCACTCGCTGCAGACGATTTCCGGCTGGAAGAGTCGCTGCTGGAGTTACTTGTACCGCTGCCGTTGGCTCCAGTCACTTCGCTTACAAACCGCGGCGGTTTGTCGTGGATATGAACACGTCGGATACCGTGCAGACCACGCACAGAATACGGATCGCCAGACACGCTGGGTCCCAAGAAGCGGTGCGACGCAAAGTCGTCCTCGCCCTCACCAAAGGCTCCGCCGCCGTAGCCCAGTGGCGTACCCAGGTCGGCGCCTTCCTCTTCCTCGTCGCTGCGCACGTCCCCGTGGCTGTCGCTGCGTTCGCTATCGATGTCGTGTTGGGTCAGCTCCAGCGGCGCCGGACGCTTGGGCGATGCGTTAGGCTGTGCGGGCTGCGCCTGTGGCGTGACGGCTTCCTCGTCATCGTCGTCGTCGCTGTCGGTGCGCGCGCGGTCCGACTCGACGCTAGCCTTGCTGCCCACCTTGGCGGGCTGTTTGTCCACAGCCAGCACCACCTGCGCCGCGCCCACGGGACTCTGTTCTGTCTCCACCTCGCCCACCTCGGGGTCGTCGTGCCGCGCCACGGGGTTGGACGCCTCCGTGGGCGTTCCGGGCGAGGCCGGTGCTGCCTTCACGGGCGACGCGCCGCCCGCGCGCTCCGGCATGGTGGCCTGCATCTCTCCGTCCCTGTGTGCGTGTGTCGCTGTGTGTCGCTCGCTGCGCTGCGCTGCGGCCTGGGGTGTGCGCTGGTCCTTGAGGAATCCTCGGGGCTCGTCGCTCTTGCTGGCCTCGCTGCGGGCTTTGAAACGGACTGAGCTCCGACGCAAAGCGCGGCGTCATTGGCCCCCAGTATGGGCGTTGTCCTGCTGTAAAGATAGTCGCAGAGAAAACAAGGTTGCGAGAGAGAGGGGAAAAAAGCGGGCGCTGGCCTTTTTCGCGCCCTGTGATTGGTCTCACGCAGGGCACGATATTTTAGAACGGTTTGGTCCTGTCACACTAGATATATTTCCAGACCGACGTCAGAGTGCACATCACAGGGGCTGCACGTTAGCAAGGGGCAGTTGGCAGAGGAGTCGGGCGACTCGCCCCTTCTCTCGCAAACTTATCGGGTTACCCGTATATCAGATTGAGCGAGAAAAGGTACAGACAGGAGGGTGGGATCGGACCGAACTCGTCGCAATCCGAGCTAAATCCTCGCCAGAGCGGCTAAAACGAGGCAAATGCCGCGGATTGCCAAGGGCACCGGAAGAAGAGCGTCGAACAGAGCTCGCTGCCCATGTGGCCGCCAGCCGTCCACCGCGCACAGGCACATGGCAGCCCCTGTCTTGCGTCGGCCACAACCAGGCGACTGCTTGTGTGGGCGGTGGGTGTGGTGCGTGCGCATGTGGGCGGCTTTGCGCGCTGGCGTGGAATCAGCTACAGGACGTCTTCACACCTGAAGTGCAGCGTGAGCGTTTGAGCGTCTTGTCGTCTGCTCGGCGCTTGGCCTTGCAGGTCTCTTCCGACGTGTGTCGCTTGGGGAACTCCGCGACCGTGGCCGTTTCACGCGCATTTCCGTGGACTTTCAGACAAAACGCACCCTTGAGAAAGCCGATCGCCATGAAACGGAGCGCTGGCCCTCCTAGCGGCCTTACCAGCAGCAGCACTACTGCACGCACCACGTGAGCGAAAGGCTCGAGGCTTTGGCGCGGCAGGGACTACGTCGGCACATGGTGGGGCATCTGGCGTGAGCCACGTGGAGGCTCTTGAGGCCACACGCTCCAGGATCGTCAGCAGCGCAGGAGCCAGATTTCACCATGTCACAAGCCTTTCCCAATCACAGCGCGTTGTGGGAACTTATCCGCCAATCGTCGCGAGTTGTCGGGAAATACAACGTCACACCGACTTCAACCTGATCGCACGGTGCACTGCACTGCTTGGCTGTTACCAATCTACCACGGAGTTCCCACGGGGTGCCATCACGTTCTTGAAATCCTCCACTCTGTCGTGGATCCCGGCTGCCCAAGACTAGGACTGCTCCGCTCGCTCTAGGCGGGTCAAGGACAAGTCGCGGTTCCAGTGCGAAGGGCACCACTCCATGAAGACGTGCTGGTGGTGCTACGGGAGAACCAACCGCAGCATCACCAGCGAGAACATCTTCTCGTGCTCGCACTGCAGCCTGACGCTCGACCGCGACGCGAACACCGCGCGTAACGTCTACCTGAAGAACGAGCACCTACTCACTCAGACTCCTGGAGTCCGAGTACCGGAGGTGCCTACTCCGCGGTAGTTCGCTGCGCGTGAGCAAACTCATACGCATCGACTTGAATAAAAAAAACGGTATGCCCTTCGGTATGCCGTCGTAACTTTGGGATATATCGAGGTGCACCCTCCTAGTCGCTGTTGTAGGGCGCCATTCGCGAGCAGTCCGTCCCCTCTGCGCTCGCGCCAACCTGGTTCTGCTCAAGACATCTCCCAGCCAAAAAGGAAAACCCATAGGGCAGTTTCGGCATCGTGCGAACTTGAAATCGCCAATTCTCCTTGCCCTCTTCCACCCAAGATGTCCAGATCGACCACTCATGCTGCAAAACGTGGTGCTGAGATCACCACGAATCGGAAACCTATCGCCGCTATCGCTGGCAGTGACACGCAGGTGGGTTGCATCTGAACCCTTGCAGAACTCTCGCGAGGGCTGTCGAGGTGGTCAGTTGCTTGTTTGTGCAAGGTAGGAGAGTTATCTGTCTCCTAGAAGCAGCATCAGCGTCGCGACGAACGTGAAGTTACTTGTCGCCGCTTTTGCTGTGGTGATCGCCACCGGAGCCGAGGTTGTGCTGCATCAGCGCGCAGAACTCGTCGTAGTCGATCTTCCCATCGTCGTTCTTGTCAGCAGCTTGGATGATCTTCTTGATCTCGTCAGCATGGATAGCTCTGTTGCTCAGTAAGTGTAGCATGTGCTCAAGCTCCTCGCTGCAAATGAACCCGTCATGGTTTTCGTCGAAAATCTGCGAACAAATGGCAATGCGAGCATGAAGATGTATCAGAAATTCTTGTTCTCTCGATCGTACCACGCAGGTTGAGCAGCACTACGCACATCAAAGGCGGCTTTCAGGTCTCCCCTAGTTAATTCCCCCCTGCATTGCAAGTGTGGAGCACCACAATCCGTTAGGCTTGCTGGAAACATGAAAGGATACGCGCGCTTGGAGAACACGTACCGACGGAACAATCGCTGGTTCATCATGCTCACAAACTCCATGAACGAGATCTTCCCGTCGCCGTCAGTATCTGCCTGCCGCATGATATCGTCGACCTCAGATCTATAGAGTTCAAACAATGCAGTGTAAACGTTATCACCGTCCAACACGCTATCGACGAGAAAGCACAACCTCCAGCTCGAGCGCGTACCTCGAGAGCCGCTGCCCTAGAGCTACCATCATACCCCGCAGCTCGTCGCTGTCGATACCACCTGATTCATCCTTGTCAAACAGCGCGAAGGCCTCCTTGAACATATCCATGTTCACCGTTGACGTGTGGTGAGGCACGAGTCTCTTGTCGTTCTTGTCATCGCTGCGATCCGCGGGGTTCCCGCCGAGCTTGCCATGCTGTGTGCCCATGATAACAGCCAAGATATTGGCTCGCAATTGCTGCAGGCGTTGGTAACTCAGCAGCCTCTCGGCGTGGCCGCTATCCAGTGGTTCCGTTGACGCTTTGAGTCCTTTGAGCCACGAGTGCTCGAGCGCTTTCTGTGCAGTCAAGCGCTGCGATGGGTCTGGGTCCAGCAGTTTGGCCAAGAAACCCTTGGCGTCGTTGGAGAGACCGCGATACCACTTGTTCTCCACTGTGATCCATATGCGAACACAAAACGAGTCATCAGCGTTTCTTTCCAGATCTAGATAAGTGGAAGCGTGCTGTTTCCTGGCTTGCGCATCGTCTCTCACCATCGTACTCCCCCTTTGCTACGTCAGCCACGATCTCTGCGTCCGATTTGTCACCCCGTGGATCAAAGGGATGGATCCCAGTCAGTGTAATATACGCCTGACCCCACATAAATCCAGAGCACATTGCTACAAGTGAGAGCCGATCAAAGGTTGCAGTACCGGTGAGTACGAGAGTGTCGAGTCACGAAGCCTACCAACACCCCGAAGGCCCACATATCAACGCCAAAGTCTTGCGGTAGCCGTCTGATGATCTCTGGAGCCCAGTACGCGCTGCTCCATGCAGTTCATGAGGATTCTTAGCATGTACCTTTGCATCACCTAGGCACAATAGCATTCAGACACTTACACCGTCCCATTGGGGTGCGTCTCCACCACTTTTTCCCCGCGTCGCTGGCGGCGACTCAGCCCAAAGTCCTACGGAACAGGAAAGAAGGATCCCCGGAGACAGAAACAGCAAGCGTATCCTAAGTCACGTGTTCGCGAGGACTTGTGCCCACACCAAGGAAAATGACAAGGTACGAGAGTGCTCACCGCAATTTTGATGCCTGCATTCGAGGATTGGTCAGAGAGCAGCACGTTCTCTGGCTTCAAGTCGCGGTGGCTGCGAGGCAAGATTGCCAAGTCGAAACACAGCCAATACAGACGGGTAAGGTATGCGAGAATTACACCTCAGCACTCAATGTCCCAGCAAGAACGACCCAGACTCACCATACACCGACCGAGTGCACGTACTGCAGCGCCTGACAGACATCACGGAGCAAACGACTCGCGTCTTGCTCGGATACAGACCCCTGCAATGCGCCGAAAAGAAGTGCATTCAAAGTGTCAGTCGTGTGTGCAAGCCAAATCCACACGTAAAGTAGCCAGCAACGAGTTTGCAGTGCAACTGACCATGTCCACAATGTAGTCAAAGAGCTCTCCGCCTTCCACAAGATCCGTGAACATGATAGTCTCATTCTTGAGGTAGAGAACGTCGTGCAGCGACACCAGATTCTTGTGCTTTCCTAGGTGACGCAGAATGTCAATCTGGCAGCAGCAGCCCCAGCCACGTAGCAGCATTCCACATGGCAGTCCCGTCACTCATCCTCGCTCCATACTCACAGCATGGCCAATGCAGGTACCTCGGATTCGATATCCTGCATCGAGCAGAACTTGGGGTCGAAGATCTTCGCTGCTAGCAACTACAAACCAATGTGTCCCACCGCAAGAAGCCCAACTGTGTCAGCTTCTTGACTTCATAGCGCTCAAACCGACGATAAAGCGGGGCCCTGCGCAGTGCGTACCTCCTCCGTCTCCATGTCCATTGCGAGCCGGACCACAGAGAATCCTATCCATCCATCGCACGCCACAGCAACATCAATACTTAGTTCCCTTCGTCCAATACCAGCACCCGATCAACTCAGCCATAACGCCAGCCAACCTCCTCGCCCGAGCTCCTTCATTAGCACGTAGCGGCCGCGTTGCTCCACCCCACGACTGTTCCACCAACTGCTATTGCCACTGCTTTCGGCATGCGCATCGCACTTCGCCCCCGAGTTGGGTGATGATGAAAAGCAATACGCCGCCGCCGCCGCCGCAGCTACAATCACCGCTGCCGTCGCCACCCCACCAGCGCCGATACCGTCCGCCCGGCCAAACGGTCGCTGACAGGGGAACACCCGCCCAACTCCGCCACGGTCCACGCGGTGTACGGTCGTCGAGCGCAGCGACGTCCGCGCCAAGCGACTCCACTGCCGCATCTTCGTCGAGAGCTTCCTTCGTCCTTCTTTTTCAACTTACAACACGCAAATGGGAGAAAATCGCTTGAAGAACAACAAATGTACCGATAAATAGGTACATTCCAGTGAATCGTACCCCCATGTTGAAGTTTAGCATAAACGTAACCGAAGTAGCAGTAACCCGTGTCAACGACCTCTCCACAGCTGGCAGCACGAGGGGGTTTTCGATGAGCGACGCCAGTTCATGGCCGTGCTGTGGCCTCTACAGGCACGAGCAACGAGTAAGCTTGCGCTCTCCAGCATATATGGCAGTTCTGTGCAAGACTCAAGCATCGGTATAGACTCTGTTCGCTGGTTATCACCCAGGAGAATCAAGCAATGCACGGCAGCACGGCACACATGCAGCGGCACAACGAAAAGCAAGCTCACGCCTCACGGCACCCACACACAAGCACAATGACTTCCGCACGCCTCCCGCCAAGCCCAGGGATTCACGTGCGGCTGCGCGCAGTGTACAAACGTGTCTCTTCCTCAAACAGGTCAGAGGTGAGTTTGGAGAGTGCGTCCATGGCCGCCAGGTCATCCAGCGAGATACTAGTGCGTTCACGTCTGTCCATTGTGCACAGACACGCCGTGATAATTCCATTGGGCATCTTGATGGGGAAACCGGCGAAGAACTGTACACCCAGCTCGCTCACAAGCCGCAGATAGCGCAGTTGCGAGTCGCGCGCGGGGGGTTTCACCACAAACGGCTTCCCGTCAGCCGCTAGTGCGAACGGACAGATTGCCCATCCATCCACCTGACACAGCGAGCCACAACGGCCCACAATCTTCTGCCCGTTCGGCGCTCCGAAGCTCACAATGGCGGCCATGGAGCACTGCATGCGCGCCGCAGCCACCTCACAGATGGCGTCCAGCGCTGCAGAATCCAGTTTGCTACCAGCATCAAGGCCCATCTCGGGAGCAGCGCTGGTGGTCCATTGTCGCGGTCGGGTTGTCACGTCAAAGGCCGAGCTGGAGAAGCACTGGGCGCTGGTGCTGCGTCGACGACGCTGTGTTGCCTCCACGAGACTGACGAGCGAGCTAGAGCGTTCGTGTGGTGTGGCATGCACATCGATGCTGGAGAGGTGCAGTCGCGCTTCCAGGTACTTGTCGATCATGCTGCGGTTATCGTCGCTCATTTCCAAACCAGTTGGGCTTGTGGCACGCGTTTGCGTGTATGTCTCGTTCGGCGGCTGTGTCACCTGGTGGACGATGCGGCGTACGACTTCAAGCGCTCGAGCGCGACTCAGCGGGTTCGACGAGAAGAGCGCATCGGCCAATTGGCGCCCCGGGGTAGAAGACACGGACGTCGTTCTCGTGGTGGCAGCAATGCTGCTGCTGCGAGCGACGAGATGGATGGACACTGCCTCGTCCGTTGCCTCGTTCTCTCCACCGCCTTGGGCGCTCACGGCGCTGTCGTCCTTGAGTAAGATATCGTAGAAGGCTGTGGAGATCTTGACGTCGTCGAGACGTGTGTTATCTTGGTGTTGCTGGTCGTAATCGTTCTCTTCGCCGCTTGAAGCGTTTGTTGTGGCGATTGTGGTTGCACCTGAACCAGGAAGCTCGGTATGCAGCAATGGATTGTCCTGCTGAAAGACGCTGGCATCCACACTGGCCACGCAGGCGAAACAGATGCGGTTTCGTCGCACAGTGCGCGCCACCGGCTCCACGTCAAACTTGCGGGAACACTCGCGACACACGAGCTGAGCACAGAGCTGGCAGAGCCGCTCCACGCGCAACAGCCCAAAGCTCTTGCGACACACCCGGCAGCATCCTTCACGGTGGGCTTCATGGTCCAGTGGCATGTGCAGAAACGACTGATTGCCCAGCCGCCGTCGGCGTACGAGCTGCTCGAATGTCGCCGTAGCCACAGCCAGCAAGTTGACAATGTACTTGGCTTCAGTGTTCCCAGCAGCGCCCGCGTCACGGCGGCAGGATATTGCGTCAGTTGTTCGCCGATTCGCCAAGCCCCAGAACCTGGTGCGCGTCTTCGGCACGTTGGTGTTGGCATTGTTTTGCACTTTGGGTGCCGTGCTGACGTACGCGGTCATGACAATACGCGTCTGGTGGCCGCTTAGGTCGCTGTATGAGCCTGAGAGGTGATAGCCCGCAGCAATGTGATCCACGTCACCGCGGAGGGCCTGGTGGGTACGGCGGTCGTCCATGCGGCGTACGAATTGGTCGTGTGCGCGCTTGGGCAGTGTGCGCATGACGTAGAAGGCTTCATTGCTGGCTGGGCAACGCTGCGAATACGCTGCGAAGCAGAGCTGCTGGCGGTGACTGCTGCTATGCTTGGCCAAGTTCAGCGATCGACGCGAGCGCAGAGCCACGGACTGCAGTGTCAGCCAGCCGTGCTGCGATAAGTCGCTCAGGTCCACGTCGCCACAGTAGCTCGAGCTTCCACCGTCGTCCGTGGCCAGCACGGAGCGCAAGTCCTTCTTGAATTCGCGAGAGACCAGCAGGTCGCCGCGTCGTAGTTTCTTGGCACCAAAGATCGCGCTCATACTGGCGTCGAACTGCAGCACTTCACGACTGAAGAGCATGTCCATGGCCTCGTCCAGTCGGCAGCTCAGTATTACGTGCGCCGACACAGCGTAGTTCACAGCGGTATCCGCTAGCGGCCACTGTGGCTGGGCTCGTGTCTGTGCTTTCGTGCGGGTCTGGTCCAAGTCGTGGGTCTCCATGGACGACACGAGCGAGCGTCGGAGTTCGATAGTGGAACGACGAGTGGCATCGCTAGCGCGGGTGCCCATACAACGGAAGAAACCCGAGCTGTCATCACATGGAGGTGACACTTTCGCGCGGTCAAACTCGCTGATCTCGGCGCCGTGGTGCTTCTTCTTGACCACCCAGCAGTGCGTCGCGGCTCGGAGGGCTACGGGGGACAGTGCGGTGGTACGAAAGCCTCGAGTGGTGACGCTCTGGCGGTGTGCTACCACTGCTCGCAGCTTGGGCAGCACACTCGTAGCTGTGGCAAAGAGCTCCGGGTCGGAGATGATGGCGCGGATGGAAGAGACGGAGAGGAGCGCGTTGCGTGCTGACACGGGTGTGGTGGCGCTCGCGGCACTAGCCTGACTGCTTTCGAAGTCGCAGCTGTGCAGACTGCCGCGACAACTGCTTCCCACGTAGTAGCTCTCCGTCATGAACTCAAGTGGCGGCTTGTAACTTGGCAGCTACGTTGCAAGTTGCGAAGACTGAAGACTGAAGACTAGTAGGCGGAGTTGGTGGGCACGGAGCAAATTGGAGAATGCAACCAGCTCGCCGTCCTGACCGCTTCGTTGACTGCACCGGCTCCTTGGCATGCGGCCAGGCGGCATTGGGCTTTCCTTTGCCAGCGCTGACGTCGGAGCGCAAGGTTTGACGTCTTGGGGCCGTGAACTGCGCTGCCTGACCGACTGGGCGTCAACGCGCCTGACCAAAGCGCTGGAGAGCGACGAGGCGATGTCCCAGTACCTGGTCGTCTACCTGTGCGTCGCCCGTAAGCTCACGCGCTGTGGTGGCGGCAAAGGCGCATGCATGCGCGAGTGGAGACACCAGGCCAGGCCAGCCGGCTCTCGCTTTCGAAAGCGGTGCGAAAATTCACACTTGGCCGCGCCAAGTGGAAGATCTGGAGCCAAGTCGTGGAGCTGAGCAGTTTCTTCGCCAATCAGATTCGCGAGGAAGGAGGATCCAGCCAATAGTAACGCGAGTTTGGTGAATGTTGAAGTGGGTCACCGAAAGTGGATCACCGAAAGTGGGTCACCGTTTCCGATGTTGGACCGACTACCCCGTGGGTATTCGCGGATCGTTCTTATTATCGATATCGAGCGAGGACATCCCGGCCAGTCATCAGGATCCCGGTGTTGAGACCTGCAGCGTAGACTCACGAAGTGGCCACCAACGGATGCGAGCTAGAGCGCGGCGCCCGCTCTCGGCTCATTCGCTTGCAGCTCTGGAGACCTGTGGGAGAGCTATACGACCCGCTGGTCAGCACCCGCTTGGGCTCAGACTCCAAATGGGACTCTCGCCGCGTTAAATGCTGTTCGCAGCACGCTAGTAGCGCCTGCTTCGACTTTAAAGCGTCGTCTTCAGGTCGGCCTCCCGTTGAATGACAGTCTTGCCGTACGGTGGTCCACTGCAGCCCTCCGGCTCGCGTGCCTCGACGCGTGCGTCATTACTTGCCGTGGGTTCCAGTAATGTCGGGACCAACTCCATGACATCAGCCTACAACCTGAATCTCGGTGCCTTTGTTCCGGATGTCTGCGGAGATTCACTCCAGCTCAGCGTTCTGCTTTCCCTTGGGCGCTGCCCGCACGTTGCATGGAGAACCGGGCCGCTGGCACGAGTTCCGTCTCTAAAGTCCCCTAGCAGCGTTGTGAACTGCACTGGAAGGCGCAAGCGGCGCAGATCATGACGTTGCAGCGTGTGCATGCGTGGTGATCACAGCGCCAGTGAAACCGTGCGTCTAGGTCGTCTGCAACGCGCCCTCGAACATCGAAGAGGCATGGAAGGCCACATTCGTGTATGCAGAGCACTACAGGTAGGTAGACTCAGCACGCTCCGCCAACGAGCAGGCGTACACCACGAATGGCTGGCACATCACGACCCGTTGGAGTCGTGCCGCGTGCTCATTCTAACTCGGCAGAGACGAGTTGGAAGTGCATTTGAAGCGCATGACAGGAAGATGGCACACGGCAAGCGTGATCACTGAGACGACCCAAGAGCTCAAAGTTCACAAGAGCAAGAGTAAACCTAAGAGTGGCTGAGTGACTGCTTGACTGCCTGGGTGGGTGGCTGTGACTACGATGACACGCACTGCAAAGCGCACACCACAATACCAGAGGGTGGGCGCCTCCCAAGGCTTTGTCGCCTTGCTAAGGCAGAGAGACCGCAGTAGCTGGCCAACTACTGCGACAACATGCCACTCACATGGCCAGGAAACCACGAAGCATAAAGCGAACGAAGACCAATGCCACCATCAAGGGAGGAACCGAGTACGCAAGAGCAAGAAAAAAATCAAAGTCCTTGGGACCGCCATTTATTTAGGTGAATAATGGACGGCACAACCACACACACACCAACGCACCATGCTGCTGCCTCTCGGGCGGTGCCG
>JAADYK010001161.1:0-10820 GCA_023338225.1 Halophytophthora batemanensis | reverse complement strand
GAGTACCTCAAGCGCCAGGACCACCAGTTGGTCACCCACGGCGTCTACCGCTTTGTGCGCCATCCGAGCTACTTCGGCTGGTTCTGGTGGATCGTGGGCAGTCAGATCTTACTGGGCAATCCTGTGTGCGTCGTGGGCTACACTATCGTGGCCTGGGTCTTCTTCCGCGACCGCATCCCGTACGTTATCTACCACTCTGCAGGTCATCTTCGTGGGCAACTACGGGCCGAAGGTCGGGTAATTCACGCAGGCGTGCGGATATGCGTGTGTGCGTGTGTGACTGTGTTGCAGATACGAGGAGCACCTGCTGCTCGGGTTCTTCCCGGACGAGTACCCGACTTACAAGGCGCGCACCGTCAGCGGCATCCCATTTGTCTGAAGCGACTACAAGCACAAGGTCAAGGCGCTTATGACGGACTCGAGACGGGAGGATGCTCACTTCTTGCTCTTCTTCCCCTTCTTCTTCTTGCTCTTCTGGCTCGACGTCTCCGGGGCCGAGGCCGACGTCGGCACGCGCTTCATCTGCGGCGACTGCAACTGCAGCCCTGTCTTCACTGTGACACCAGACACACCACATATCCCCCAACGTGGAGACGGCCGCGCAGAAGTGAGATACCCCCACCACCACCACCAATAACACCAGCGCCAGATGGCCAACGTACCATAAGCGTCGTCCATATTCCCCGCAGCGCAGTACGCGCTCCATTGCCTGCTCACAGTGCTTAGGCGCTCCACGTCGCTGTATTCCAGTCCAGTCACTAGCCGCGTCTTGCGCGTTGTCTCGAGCTCCAGCATGGCGAGGACCGTCTGCATCCACTCCAAGAGTTGCAGCGAGACGCTCACACCCGCCGCGGCGGGGCTTTCCTCGCCTGCGTCTTCGCCTTCTAGTAGCGCGTCGTCCACGAGTGTCACGCACTCGGCCGTAAAGGAGCGCAGCCGTCTCAAGAGGTCCTGATACTCGCGCAGGATGTCCGTCAAGAACCCGCGGCTCTTTTCCAGCGCCAAAAAGTGCTTTTGCAAGAGCAGCGAGCGCGAATTGAGCGAGAAGCGCAGCACGCCGAGTACGCCCGCGTCTGCATCGGCTGCATCGCCGTCGGTGGCTTGAAGCAGCGGCGGCAGACGCCGCGAGACGTTCGCCAGCGACGAGAGCACTTGCGCTCCTTCCTTCTCCAGGCGAGCACTGCGGTCCAGCTGCGCCAGGTATTGCAATGTCGTGCATGTGCGGGGAGTGAGAAGACAGTACAACATTAAAAAAAAAAAGCGATAGAGAAGAGAGAGAGAGGCTAGAGGCTAGAGGACGGCGAGACGCACCTCGGACACGAAGAGCTTGTGCAGCTTGAGACTCTTCTTGAGCGTCGCCATCCGCCTGGGCACTGCCCCGGCCAAGCGAACGGCGGTGTCTGAGCTCTCTAGACCAAGTACACTGGGCTTGTTGACGAATCGCAGGGCTTCCTATGCCGATTGGGGAACTGGTTTGAGATGGGAATAAAGGCCACTCATTGGCCAAACATACCTCCCTTCTTGCGCCTTTGCGCTTCTGATGGCCATCGCTGACGAGCGCCAAGCACACAGCTCCGTGTGGCCGACGAGCATGGGGGATTCGCAGAACTGGTCGTCCTTCGAGGACGAGCCGGCCGTGCCCAAGCGGCCCAGCGCGGCGCAGCGCAAGAAGCTCAAGCAGCAGCAGGCCGAGGCCGAGGCGGCGGCCGCGCAGACCAGCCCGCTGCTG
This sequence comes from Halophytophthora batemanensis, assembly GCA_023338225.1. Classification (NCBI taxonomy): domain Eukaryota; phylum Oomycota; class Peronosporomycetes; order Peronosporales; family Peronosporaceae; genus Halophytophthora; species Halophytophthora batemanensis. The sequence continues at coordinate 9,091 of JAADYK010001161.1, read as the reverse complement.
CGACCCGCGGCCGTGCGCAACATCCGCAACCGCCTCGTCTTCGGCGGCCTCGTGGGCTTCGTCACGGGCGCCACCTTCGGCTCCAGTGCGTCCTCCGCCTCCTATCTCGGCCTCCCTGTCTGCTAACTACGCTGCGTTCCAGACTAACGCCGTGTGCTGCATTGCTCTGTGGTTTGTGCGCGTAGTCGACGGTGCCAAGACGTACACCAAGGTGCACGGCAAGCTGGCGCCGGCCGCCGCGAGTTCTATCGCACGGGGCGCAGCTATCACGGGCGGATCGTTCGCAGGGTGCGTGCGGGACTTAGTTCAGGCAAATATCCTGCGCTGCGCTGTGCTGTGCTGTGCTGACCGCTGCTGCTCGTTGTGTTTCCGGTGGTGGCACTCGTGCTTGCAGCTTCTTCCTGGCGTACTCGGGCATCAAGACGGCGCTGCAGATCCAGCGCGGCGAGGACGACGTGCTCAACATGGGCGTGGCGACCGTGGCGGCGGGGCTGCCCTTCTTCCGCTCCACCGTCATGAAGCAGAACCTGCCGTACGCGCTCATGCTCGTGGCGCTGGACCACTTCCACGAGCAGATCAACGAGCTGCGCGGTGAATAAGGACTGCGCTGCACTTCCAGTACGCGCTAGGACAGGTCATGACCCGGCACTGTCACCTTCAGGAGTCCGGGCTGCAGCCAATCAGCGCTCGGCGTCGGCATAAGATCGTCCCTTCTGTTTCATCCCTGCATGCCCCAATCCCTCTCCAACGCAATACTCGCAGCACTGCCCCACTCCAAGGCGTCCCGCGCACTCCAAGCCTCTCCTGCCAGACCCCCTACCTCCGCCCTCGATCCCCCTGCGGAACTGCATCAAACCAGACTCGGCTGGCGCCACCTTGCGTTTAACGCCCGCGTCTTGCGTGGCGCTGCTGACGTGAACTTGAACCGCCAGTGAACAACGTGATTGGACGGATATTCCACGTTGAACCTTTGAGTCGCCGCGTGCGGGTTGCGCGTTGCCCTTTGGCCTTCACTTCCGCAAAAGCGCCGCAGCCCGCAAGCTCGAGAGGAACCCCGCACTGACCCGCATAATGGCGCGCATCCAGCCCGGCAGCTTCGGCCCCCAGGGCTTCCGCGAGTGCGCGGGCGACTACCGCGTGGAGGCGGACCTCGAGGACGCGTCCCGGCCGCTGTACCGCTTCCAGCGCGACCTTCCGCGCCTCCCGGTGCCGCCGCTAGCCGAGACGGTGGCGCTGTACCTGGAGACGCTGCGGCCGCTGGTGTCGCCCACCGAACTGGCGCACAGCCGCGAGCTGGCCAAGGCGTTCCTGCGCGCGGGCGGCCAGGGCGAGGAGCTGCAGCGTCGCCTGGTGGCGCGGGCGGCCGAGCGCGGCGACTCGAGCTATCTGTCCGAGTGGTGGAACACGCTGGGGTACCTGCAGGTGCGCGACCCGGTGGTGTTCAACGTGAGCTACTTCTTCCACTTTGCGGACAGCGTGCACCCGGAGCAGCGGTCAAACGTGGGACGCGCGGCGGCGTTGCTGCGCGGCTCGCTGCTGTTCGCGCGGCAGGTGGCGGACGGGTCGTTGGAGCCGGAGCAGCTGGGCAAGAAGAAGACGCCCGTGTGCTCCACAGCCTACAAGTACATGTTCAACGCCTGCCGCATCCCGCGACGCGGCCAGGACACGTACCGCATCTACGACCCCAAGACGCACGCGCACGCGGTGGTTATGCGCCACAACAAGTTCTTCCGGCTGGAGCTGCTGGACGCGCACACGCAGCAGCCGCTGGGCTTCGAGGCGCTCTGCTTCCAGCTGGCGCGGATCCTGGACAACGCTGGCGCCAAGGAGTCAGCGGTGGGCGCACTCACGTCGCAGGACCGCGATGCATGGGCTGACGCACGCGAGGAGCTGCTGCAGGCGTCTCCGGCCAACGAGCAAGCGCTCACGGCCATTGAAAGCGCGCTGCTGGTGCTCAACATGGACGACGAGGCGCCCGTGTCGCGCACTGAGGTAGCGCGCGGGCTCTGGCACGGCGACGGCCGCAACCGCTTCTTTGACAAGTGCGTGCAGCTGGTGGTGTTCGAGAACGGCAAGGCCGGCCTGCTGGGCGAGCACTCGATGCTGGATGGAATGCCCATGGCGCGCTACACGGACTACCTGCTCTCTCGTCTGCACGGCTCGCAGACGGACATGGGGCCTCGCGGGCTCACCACGGCGGAGCTCGCGCGCGCCTTGCCCTCTGCGCCGCAGCAGCTGCAGTTCCGCTTCACGAAGCAGACGCTGCGCAACATCGCCCAGGCGGAAGAACTTTTCGACGCCACGGTGCGCGACCACGAGGTCTTCGTCCAGGCTTTCTACGGCTTTGGTGCGCGAGCCATCAAGGGCTTCCGCTGCAGCCCGGACGCTTTCGCGCAGATGGCCATCCAGCTGGCCTACAAGAAGCTCTTTGGCATCAACGCCGCCACCTACGAAGCCTCTCAGACGCGCCTCTTCCTGCACGGGCGCACGGAGACGACGCGCAGTTGTTCCGTGGCCAGCGCCAAGTTCACGGATGCCATGGTGGACGTCTCGGGAGCTGTGAGTGTCGCGGAGAAGAAGAAACTGCTGTTGGCGGCTGCCAACGCCCACGTGGACTACATGCGTCGCGCTGGCGCTGGCCGAGGCGTGGACCGCCATTTGCTGGCACTCAAGCTGCTGCGAGCGCCGGACGAGCGTGTTCCTTTCCTGGAGGACCCCGCCATGGCCAAGGCTGGCCGCTGGCTCGTGTCCACCAGCCACCTCACGAACGAACTCTTCGACGGCTGGGGCTGGGGAGAGGTGGTACCAGAAGGCCTGGGCATTGCCTACAGTGTCAAGGAGCACTCGCTGCAGTTCAACATTGCCTGTCGCCAGCATGGCGGCTGGGCGGCGCGGATGGGTCATCTGCTGGAGGAGAGTCTCGTGGATATGCAGCAGCTCTTCACGGCCAGCACGGACGCTGGCGCCAAGCTCTAGGTGTGAAGCTGTATATTGGTACCTGGAGGCGCGAGTTGGAGGCTGTAGGAACAGAGAGGACAGCAGAACTGACGTGGAAATGCAGCAGGTTGCTTTGAGTGACAGGGAGACGTGACATCTAGGAGAGTCCTGGCCAGGCCGGCAGGTTCTCGGCTAGACTCTCCTCCTCCGTCACGCGCTCCGTCTTAAATAGTTCGATGAACTGTTCCCAGACGCACGACACAAGAAGCCCATTGTGAGCCCACCGCACTAGGCTTTCAAGGCTCGTAAGTGCTGTGCATGCGCATAACTGCATTGCCGTACCTGCTGATCCATCATGCGGGGCTTGGGAGCTGAAAAGCGGATGTACTCGTCAAAGATGGAGCTGAAGGCCCAGCGCTGTACCTTACGCAGAGAACCCACGAGGCAACCCGTGCGGTGCTGCAGCCGCACATCCCGTCAGTGCCAGATTCAGCACCAGCAGACCTAGAAGAAGTGACAGAAGCAGGAGAAGGTAGACGTACCTTGCCCTTGTTGCAGTGGATGAGCATGGGGTGGTTGCGCTTGTCCAGCACGGCTTTGAGCGCCGCCACGATGCCGGCCTCGGGGATGTCCACGAACGGCTCCTGCGGATCCCACAGAACGTCAGCCAGCGATCTACGACTACGACTACAGCCAGAGTGACAGACAAACAGGCAGAGAGGAGGAGATGGAGGAAGAACGCACCTTGTTGCCCGGTACGCCGAACTGCAGCAGTTTGATGCCGTGCATGCGGTTGAACTCCGTGTTGGCCAGCGGATAGTCCTCCAGCACGAGCGTCAGGATGGATTTGAGGCGCAGCGACTTCTTGAGGAAGGCAAAGTTCTTCTTCTTCGGGAAGCCGCCTGTCCGTATCAGCAGAGACGAGAAAAGGTGTCTAGTGACGTTCATATTCGCCCAGACCCAACCGACCGGACGAGACGTGGAAGAAGAGGAAGAGCTTACTACGGTAGAGCCCCTTCTCGATCATGGCAAAGTTCTCGGGCGGGATGAGCTCCTCATACTCGGCGTCCTCCTCGTCCGCCGCCTTGACGCGCGTCGGGTCGCCCGCCAGCACCAGCGTGGACGACGACAGCGTCGCCATGCCGCCGCTCGCCATGCTGCTGCTTTCGCTTTGGGCGCTTCTTGGGTTTTGTGCGGACAGGCGGGGCGAGCGGCGAGAAACGGGGTTTCCTCCAATCAGCACACGAGAATCGGGATTTAGACCAATACAAAGTCTCGACTCCGCAGACGCTGCGACAGGTGGCAACATCGCTGTCTGCCAGCACGAAGCAGCTAACTGCTGTGCTCAACCGTAGTCTCAGTACAAATCCCCTTTGGCGACCTTTCATTCGCCTACTAGCATCAATAAGCCGAAGCAAATTGACTTTGGTTCGTAACGACGGAGATACTGCCAGCAGTCCTCTCCTGATCCTTTGCTGAGCACTTCAGCCATGTGCCCCCCATGATCGTCTCCAGCCGGTGCCCGCCAGCGCGTATTGCGCTCATCGCCATCGCTCACTCGTCACTTGGGCCCGTGCCTCGGAGCCTAGTGCTGCAGCCAGGAACCCGCGCCAACGGACTCTTCTGGACTACACACCCACGCATGCCCGTTTCACATGGGTGTGCAACTCGCGGCCCTCAGTCGGAGCCCTACAATGCAGCAGACTCGCAAGGAGCCTCGCAGCCTGATACACGCCAGCGTCTGCTGCCCCGAAGCTGCTTCCGCTGCTCTATCAAGGCGCTCCCTCTCCTTCGGTGCCAGCCCAGCGCCACGTCAGACCAAACCACGGCTGCGCTTAGCTTCAGTTCCGAACCGGAATGGCCTCCCTCACACTGACACGGGCGATCTCCTAGCATCGGCGCATACCCGCTCAACCCGCCACTAGCACTGAACTCTCGGCCCCACCACTTCATCTTCCATCTTTCGCCTCCATTTCTCTCTATCTTCTTGGTCTCAGTACAGAATCGGCCAGCTTGAGCGCAGCACACCTGCACGTCTGTCTGTCTGTGAGTGCGGAGGCTGCAGAGCTCCCGATATGCTCATGGGGGACTGGCGCACGGCCCAGGAGCGCGAGCTGGCGCGTATGGCCGAGCTGCTGGACACGCGCTACTCCAGTGGTCGAGCCAGCGACTTTAGCTGGAGAAGCGGCCAGAGCTTGGAGCACAACACTTCCCAGGGGCCGTTCTTCTTCGGCACTACGCCTCAGCCACAGCCCCGACCTCGACAACCCACAGAGCTCAGCGAAGGCGTCATCCACGACGACGAGTTTCAGCAGCCTCAGCAGGAGCACTGGGAGAGCGTTCAAGCTCGCCGCATAGTGCGTCACATCGCCGAGAACGTCGTGGGCACGCACAGCACCGTGGACACGCCCTTTGGTCCACGTGCGCTCAGCTACGCCGACTTTGCGGCCACCAGTAGACCACTTCGCTGCATTGAGGACTTCTTACGACTCCAGGCCATGCCACTTTACGGCAGTGTGCAGGCCTCGGCTTCTGCCACAGGGTTGCAGACTGCGAAATACCGCGACGAAGCTCGGGAGATCGTCACGAACGCTGTGAACGCCAGAGTCTCGGGTCGGGGTGCGCACGACTGCGTGCTCTTTACGGGCGAAGGAAGCTCCGGCGCAGTGGCCAAGTTGGTGCTGGCGCTGGGCTTGCAGTCCGGGAAGCGCTCCCACCGAGCCAGCAAGAGACCCGTGGTCTTTACGGACCCCTTTGCGTGTCATTCCAGTCTCTTACCGTGGATCGAAAGCGTGGTGGTGGATGTGGTGGCCATCCCTGAGGCTCCAGACGGCTCGGGGCTGGATCTACGAGAGCTGGAGCGCCAGTTGGAGCTCCACGCGCGTCGGCCGCTCAAGATTGGCGCTTTCTCGGCTGGCTCGAGTCTTACAGGCGTCTTGGCAGATGTGGATGCCGTCTCGACGCTCCTGCATCGCCACGAAGCGCTTGCGTGCTGGGATTATGCTGCGTGTGCGCCGTACGTGGCCATCGATATGAATCCGCCGGCGTCTGGCGCTTACAAAGACGCCGTCTTCTTCTCAGGCCACAGGTTCATCGGAGGCCCAGGCTCTCCAGGTGTTCTAGTTCTCAAGAAGCGTCTGCTAACCAACGCGGTGACGATGCGTCCCGGCCGAACCGTGGCCTTCGTAACGGAGCAGAGCCACATCTACCTCTCGGATCGTCTCGTGAAGGAGGAAGGTGAGGCGTCCGAGCTGCTGGGCAGTCTGCGACTGGCGCTGGCCATGAAGCTCAAGCAGCGCGTGGGTGTCAAGCACATCCGCGAGCTCGAGCGGCATCACGCGCAGCACATCCGCTACTCTTTGGCTCGCAACAACCACATTGTGCTGTTGGGTCAGCCGGGCCGCGAGATCGTGGAAGACGACCGCCTGCCGGTCTTCTCGTTCCTCGTGCGTCTGGGAGAGCGCTTCCTTCACTACCACTTCGTGTGTGCGTTGCTGAACGACCTCTTCGGGGTCCAGACCAGCGGTGGGGCTCATGACGCCGGCCCACACGCCACGAAGTTGCTGGGAATCGCTCGCCACGACGCACTGGCGCTCGACCACGCGCTCAAGCACGAGCGGAAGGAAGTATTGCGTCCGGGCTTCACACGCGTGAGCTTCCCGTACTTTATGGACGCTGCAGAGGCCAACTACGTGCTGGCGGCCGTCAACTTTGTGGCCACCCACGGCTGGAAATTCCTTCCGCAGTACGACTTCGACTGCGACTCGGGCGTCTGGCAGCACTTCCTACGCGCTGACATGGCCTTTCCGGGTCTCAAGAGTCTGTCCGACTTCTCGGAGGAAGACGCTGGTATCATAGCTGGTAATAGGGTGTCACTCCCGCCAGACGTGGAGGGCCGAGACTTGGCCGCCCATAGGCGAGCGAACCTCGGACTGGCAGCTATGCTGGCGGACCAGAGCATCGAGACGGCAGCAGCTCCCACCACCTTCTCGTCCGTGTCTTCTTATTGTAGTGGCGTCGAGACGCTCACGGAAACGGACGACGAACTGCGCTGGTTCGTGTATCCGAGTGAGGCCGTGGCCAGTTGGCGCCAATTGCGTCGGAAGCCGCCGCTCGCGACGGAGATCCTGGGACCGTGCCAACCACAGCGTTACTGGTCTGGAGCGCTTCAGAACCAATGGGACGGCACGTTGTACGCCTCGAGGAAGCCCCGAAGCACCGGCTTCCTGTCTTCTGTGCGGAGATTTGTGCACAGCGCGCAGCCGTGGCATGAGGAGGAAGTTTCGCAGGAAGAACTTGAGCACGCGCCGCGGAAGAAGCAGCGTGGGAAACAGCCTTGGGATGTCCAGAGCGACGGAGAATAGGCTCGTGCAACCACGTCTTGCATCAGTGTCGTCTAGTAAACTATCGCGCGCTACGTCCGTACTCGTACACCCAAGTGTAAAGCAGGTTTTGAATTCGGGAGTGAGATGCACTAGGGAGTGTCAATTCCATCATACATTGCTCTCATTGTTGCCAAGGAAGGGTGGAATTGGCACCCCCTTTTGCCGCCAAGTTGCACTAACGAGCACCCAGACCATTGTGTTGGTTTCAAAGTGATTGGACTGCCTTACGCCTTCAAAAGCTCGTGAACCCTTCACCAGATCTTTCTTCACAGGGGCTTAAAAGCCAAGCCGCTCTCAACTCATCCACAGAGAGTAAGGAGACCAGTGCGAAGCTTGCCGTGATCTGTGGACTATGTCCGGGTTCCAAGGTCAACGCTTGTCGTTCACTGTCAGGACTGATCAATGGCCACAACATCACCGAGATGATCCATGCTGTTTTGACCTCCCCCCCCTCACGGCATGCTTTAGCCAGCTCGTTCCACCCTGGTAAGGTAACCACTAGAAGACGTGACAGAAAGGGAATCTAAAACAGACAGCGTAGAACTGCTCGGACTTGGCAGCAACCGGATGCCCAAGATCCCAGTTCGGGTAGTCCATATTCATCTCCAGGTCCTGCCTACCGACATTTATGGCCCTCTTTGAGTGCGCATCCTTCTTGGGTGTAACCGTAGTCCTGACACGCTTAAACCTGCAAGTGCCACCCGACTGAGGCTCCTGTGTGTGTGCACTGCAATGATCGTTCTGGCCGCGCAGAGCGCGATATTTTGTGACGCTGGCGAACGGGGAGGTGAGAGTTATGAGTGCCGAGAGGACGGGGATGACGATCATCGCGTAGCGGTGCGTCATGCTGGGGTCGAAGTGCAGAAGTTGTATTTAGAGCTCGAGGAGTTTGGCTGGACCTGTGGTTGGTGATGTACGTCGGAGTGGGGCGCCGTTGCGGTCGAGTTGCCGGCCGAGGTGGAAATGGACTTGCTCTCAGTTTGAAAGAGCAAGGTTGTAATGGAAAAGAACCGCAGAGAGAAACCATGCGACGGGAGCAGGCATGCATCTACACGGGAGTTAAGCATAGAAGAGAGATAGTCTGTGCGCTATCTTTGTGCGGCCGGAGTGGCAACGGTATGAGGCGAATATCCAGTGGACGTTCGATGGCACTTGCTGGTTGGAGAAGGCTCGAAGCAGCTACACATGCCATATAGAAGCGGCGACTTTCCTGCAACAGAAACTGGAATGATCTGGCGCCCCACGGCAGAAAGAGGTTCCATTCCACTAAAGCGCACCCAATGTGCGTGATAAGTGCGCTGGCCCAACTCTCTTCGCTACAAGGCAGTCTCCGGTCGATGCTTGACTATGAGTTGCTTTCCGCTTTGGTCAGCTGGTACCATGAAAAGACTACATGTTGAAGTGCTAACACGAGCGTACCCTATGAAATATAGTACCCACCCGTGCCATTTATCCTAAAGCACAAAATCGTCGGGTGAGCATCGGTAGATTCACATATCGAGCACGCAGCATGGAGGCGCAGGGTAATGCATTCTATGGGCTTGGTGTACGGTGAGCAGGCTAGAATTACACAGCAACACGTTTCTGGGCCCAATAGTGAAGTGGTTTTGGATGCTAGTTTGAGTAGGGTTTGCTGTTCGAATTGGCTTGCAGAAACTGTGCCACCGAGAAGACCTATAACCACAACTCAAGAGCGCGTAACGACATCCTACGAGACTAACGTACATGCCTGCAACATCGTACTACCCCAGCGCATGACCAATAACTTG
>JAADYK010001160.1:0-10820 GCA_023338225.1 Halophytophthora batemanensis | reverse complement strand
CGCTGTTGCTCCAGGCGCTGTTGCTCCAGACGCGGCTGCTGTTCCTGCTGCTGGCGACGCTGTTTTTCCTGGCGCTGCTTCTCTTTGCGCTGCTTCTCCAGACGCTGTTGCTCTTGACGTTTCTCCTCCAGTCGCTGCTGCTCCAGCTTGCGCTGCTGTTCTTGCTGGTGACGCTGCTGCTCCAGACGCTCCTTTTCGCGTCGATGCTTCTCCTGACGCTGCTTCTTGAGCCGCTGCTGCTCCAGCTTGCGCTGTTGCTCGACTCGCTGCTGCTCCAGCTGGCGCTGCTGCTCCAGACGCTTCTGGTCCTGTTGGCGCTGCTGTTCCAGTCGCTGCTGTTCCAATCGCTGTTGCTCCACAAGACGCTGTTGCTCGATGCGCTGTTGCTGTTCCAGACGCTGCTGCTCCCGCAGACGATGCTTCTCCTGCAGTCGTTGCTGCTCTTGCAGCTCAAGTTGCTGCGCTGATGGTTGTTTGCGTGGCTGCTGCTGCTTGTTCAAGACTTCGAGTGCTTGATCCAGAAACGCCTGCTGACTGCCAGCGACAGACTGCTCACGACGTCCCTCCTTGCCTGTCGACTGCGTCATCGCGCTCGACTTGGTGCCGACAGCAGCTGTCATCAAGGACTGGTCGTTCGACGTGAGCGAGCTGAAGAGATCCATCCGCGAACCTCCCACAGATGGAACGTCCGACGTAATGTCTGCGATCGCACGCGAAGCTTGCTCCAAGTCTCCTTCGCTGTCCTCATCCTTGGAAGACAAAGCTGAAGTTGAAGCTTGAGTCGTGGACGCGGCAGGGATCGCGTTCTTGTTGGTCTTTCCAACGTTCGCGTCCGAGTCCTCGCTGCCCAGCAGAGACGAAATGCCCTTGGCTTCGCTCGAAGCCGCCTTAGGGGCGCTCACCGCACCGCTGGAGACGTCCACGGCGTTCACGCTTTTTGCATCCGAGTCCACACTCGCCTTGGCGCCTGTGCTGCTGTCCGAGACCGAGCCGCTCTTGTCCACGCGCTGCTTCTTTGCATCGGGCTCTTCCGCGCTGTCGGCGTCACCACCGCTGCCCTGCGGATTGTTCTCGTCGTCCTCGTCTTGCTTGGCCTTGGGCTCCGCTTCTTCCTTGAGTCTCAGCTGCTCTTCCTCTTCCTCAGCTTGCAGGTCGCGACACTTCTGGAACAACAGGTCGGCAGTGCTGATAATCTCCTCGCTCAGATGCTCCTCGCGTGCGATCTTCAAGATGCCTCTCAGCGTCTTGCGCATACGTCCGCGGCTCAGGCGGATGCCGTCCAGATTCACTTTGTAGTTGGCGATCTGGCGCTCGATCAGTCGACGAGACGGCGGGATCTTCACCTTGGCGAACAGCGCCGGCGTGGACGGCAGCTTCACAGGTGCGTCCGTGCGCTTGCGCTTGGTGCCGATGGACTGTAGTGTCTCCGTCAAACTGGCCGTCATCTTCTCAAAATGCGCCTCCATCTTGGTCCACTCGTTCACCGACTCGGCGATGTCACGCAGTTTGTCTAGTAGCACTGTGAGCAGTAGTTGGTCGCTGCTGCTGGTCATGAGTTTCGTGCTGTAGCGGTAAGACGGCACGAAGCGGTTGTTGATGTTGCTCGAGCGGATAAAGTTGCGGCGGTGGTTGATACTCTCTAGCAGCAGCCGGTTGTAATGGATCTTCTGCTGACACCTGTCCAGATCGTTCGAGTACTGCGTGATCAAGTCCACGACCTTCATCACAGCGCTGGCCTCCACGGCGCGCGACTCCTCCAGCTGCATGAGCTCCATCTCCGCGCGGCGCAAGTGCTTTTCCGTGCGTTTCGAAAGCGTGCTCGTGGTGCGCTCGAACTGCGACTGTGACGACAAGATCTGGTGGCGCAGGTCAAAGATCTTGATCAGTGCATCCACCTCCGAATTGGTGCTGGGCGCCTTGCCATTCTGGTCACCGTCCGTCTTGTTGCCTTCCTCGCCCTCGTCCTCAGCCTTGTTCCCCATCGTTGCAAGGATCTCGCGCTTCCCGTACTCCACGAGTTGCACCAACTGGGTCTTCTCCAAGTGAACCAGCGTTGCACCCGTGCTGTTGGCAATCACGTGTGCACGGTCCTTCTTCGACGACACCTCCTCGATGAGACTGTCCACCAGTCCCAAGAACTTTTCCTCCACCTGCACACAAAAAACAATGCAGACAACAGCATAAATAGTGTGTTAGTCCATTCCGTTGAACGTGAGTCCCAAGCATAAGCCCGTGTATCCCTTGCTGCCTCGGTTTGACTTACGCTCGGCGGCTTCTCGTCCTTCACGATCGCCAGTTCAGTACTGGCGTCCGACTCATCCGTCTTCCCGTCCTCGTTGTCAGTCTTGGCCAGCTCGCTGTTCGTCTTGGCGTCGGCAGTAACAGCCTCAATAGCCTCCTGCTTGATCTCCTTCTCCACAGTGTCTATCTTGGCAGTATCAGCAGTATCACTTGACTTTTCCTCGTTCCCTTCGGACACCCCGGGTTCTTCAGTGACCTCCACCGCGGGCTCCTTGCCTTCCTCTTTGTCCCCCGATGCCTTCTCACCCTCCTCCTTGTCAGCAGTGGCCTTCTCAGCTTCCGGCTTGTCGTCCGAGTCGCTGATCTCCACCACCGCCTTCTCCGCGGCATCCTTCTCTTCTGAATCAGTCGGAGGCTGCTTCTCCCCCTTTTTGTCCGAATCAGCAGCAGAGGCCGAATCGTCTACGTCCTCCATAGCTACATTATCGCTCTCGGTGTCCTTCGGTGCTTCCTTCTGTCCTGTGGTCTTTGCTAGAGCCACATTCTCCGCCGCCTTCTTCTCAGCAATGGTCTCCACCAGCACACGACGCGTCTGCTGAAGGAACTCGAGGATGCGCGTGGCTTGACTGGAAAGACACTTCTCACAGAACCAAGGAGCCGTCGGGGCCGTCTCCAGCGGCGGCCGTGCACATTTCAAATGTGTCTTCTTGTGACAGGCGTTGCACTCAACCACGCCTGCTGTGGCCTCTTTCCGACACCCGGCGCATTTGGGTGCGGCCTGCCGCTTGGCTAGTTCGGCCGCCGCCTGTGCCGCGCGCTCCTTGGCCGTGGGGGACGGCGTGGGCGTGCCGCTCTTCTCCTTCTTGGCCGTGCGCACGTTGGTGCCGCGCTTGCGGATGTTGAGGCGGTCCTTGATGTCCTTGAGGCTCTCGCCGGAGGCTGCTGAGAACATGGACGACCAACCCGCGTCCGTCTTGAGCGCTGTGGAGCAGTACGAGTTGAAAGGGTGAGTGCGTGAGCTCCTCTGTGTGGTGTGTGGCCTCTGGACGTCTGGGAAGGGGAAAACGGGAGAGGAAGCAAGATACAAGGCAGAAGCACGCGTGCATACGTACAGGGGTTGAGCGTGCGCTTCATGTGCAACGCGCACGGCACGGGCGACGTGTATACCGTGTCCTTGAAGCGGATGGAGCCGTCGGCCAGCAGATCGGCGTATACGCGCTTGCGGTAGTACGACACATAGAGCTTCTTGGAGCCTTCGTCGCAGCCACGCCAATACCTTAATTAGCGCATTCAAATCACCACCCCGCCACCACCGCCATTCCACGCACTACTCCGCCCCCTCTCGGTCCTACCTGGCGACAGCAGGTTCTCCTCAATAAGCGTGAGCAGCACGACACGCGCGTCTCCCTGTTCGCGGCGTCGGCAGCAAGCAGCAAGCAATAAGCAATAAGCAGGAGGGTGAGGCACATGCTCGAGTCCTTCGCCTTGTAGCCGCCCCAGCAAGAAGCACAGCGCCAGGGAAACGTACGCTACGCACCATGACGGCCAGTCGGTCACAGTCTGCAGAGGCACACGCAGATACACGCAGGCGCGGCTCGGCTCGAGGGGGGAGGGCGCCAGCAGCAGCGGCAGGTCTGCAGGAAGCGCGCGCTTTCCTTTGCTTTGCCCTTGCCTTTGCCTTGACTGTGGCTCTGGAACCCCTTTCTCGCTCTTGACTGAGGATCTGGCGCTCCCATTGTGGAGATGGAGCGTCCTATTATCGACCAATCACAGAGCGCGGGAATGTGACTGGAGCCCCAGGCCAGGCTCTCATGTTGTGACTGTCTGGGCGAGCGGATGCACAAGGTCACCTCGAGACTGGAGTGCGGAGGCGGCCTTCCGACCGATGCGTCTTTGCCGGCTCTGCAGCAGAGAGGGAGAGAGAGAGAGAGAGAGTCTAGCGCCGAAGGCGGGCGAGTCGGTTGCCGTCTCCTGCGGCAGTACCTCCATGGTCCCTCAGGAGCCAACCGGCGGTGCTCGGCTGCGCGGGGCCGCGACGGCGATCGTTCGTTTGGCTGAGAATGCGCTTTCCAGCTCTCCCCGGCTGGACAGAGCGATATCTTCGTGCAGATTGCGGGCGAAGCCGGTGTCCGGTGTTCGGATGAGGTGCACCGGCACCGGTTTAAGAGAGGCCAGATCCATTGTCCTGGTAAGGTGTCTGATCGTCTGCGCAGCCAGGTCCGCGTCGTTGAGCTGCATGAAGAGATACAGCCTTCTAGCGTCCTGGCATGCGCTCAACTTCATTTCAGGGGGAGGAGGCCATCCACTAAACGACGTTGTCCAGCACGGATTGCAAGGACTCCCTTGGGAACCTTCTGTGGCGGGGTCACCATAGCGTTGCTGTCCAATCGAGTCTCCGTGGATGCAGAAGTCTGCGCCCACACACAAGAAGAGAGTGGCTCGGGGCAGCCTGCTACGCCTTCACCGCGAGGCAAGGCATTGTAGGTCTTTGCTGTTTATGCCGCTACTGCTCATGCTGCTTCTGTTTATACTGCCGCCACCACCACCGCCTACCGGCGTGCTCACAAAAGCGTCGATCCGTGGAGTCTAGGTCTAGACAGGAATGCTTTTGCCGGGCTCGAGCGCACTTGGGGAAGCAGCGTGAGAATGCTGTGCACTTGGCGCGGAGTCCGTCTCTGTAGATGCTCGGTGTCCCTAGTCGTGGTGTTCTTGAGTGTTCTTGCGCGCGCAACAACCGCTCCAGCCTTTCCGCAGCCGCGACCGCTTCGCTCGCGCTGGTGTCTGCTGGCGTCGTAAATGCCTTTCGCTTTATCCACTGTGAGATGCAATGGCCATGCACACGTGCACGCTTGATGCATCCGGGACCGGCACAGCGCCGTCCACCACTACGAGGACTGCAAATCCCATTCGACACAACACTCTCGATGCACCAAGAGAACTGGCAGCGAGCACCATCACCGTGCCCCTCGCACAACCGAGCGCAGCCACCCCAGGGTCATGTGCGCTTACCACTGTGGCGCACACACTTACTCTTGAAGTGAGCCGACTTGTTGCAGACTTTGACCTGGCACCTGGTGGTGGTAGACTGGGGTGCTAAACCAACTCAAATGCCACGTGGGGTCGAGCTTCATGAAGTGGACGAACGGAGAAATTCGTGCGGGCCATGCAACCCATCTCAACCCCACAGGCAAAGCATTTCGAGCGCGAGCAACGCTGCAGCTCCTTCTCAGTCGTGAGTCAGGGCCATCGTGGCGAGGCCGGTCGTCCAGGCAGACCAGCGTTGTCTAAGTGCGGTAGACTGGCGATTGCTGCGCACTCTGCGATCAATTGTCGCGCGCTCTCCTCCCGGTTTGGGTTGAGGCCCACCTCGAAGTCCAGACCACGCAGAACGCTCCCGATGAGCTTGCCCATTTTGATGAACGGCGTGGCAGGCATCACAGAGATAAGCGTGATGTCCTGAGCTTCCGTCTCCACCGCTTTCTACTCGTCACACGCACACATTGCAGCAAGCTCGCCTCTAGCACAGAGCAGAAGAAGCGGTTCCGGTACAGGTGTGGTGTCCCCTGAAACTCGAACGCGAGGCGAAGCCCAGACAGGAAGGCGTCCAGCTCGAAGCCGCTCTCCAGCACATCGCGCGTAGAGTTGAAGCGCTTCCCGAAGAGCATGAACAACGGAAAACGCCATCACGGCCTCTCCATCCGAGCAGGGCCGGTCAAACCCGTCCATTTCGTAGTCGCAGAGCAGTCTGTCACGCACCCTCTCGTATTCGTCCCCAAGTATCGCCTCCGCGGGGAAGAATGTCTGAGCCTCGCCAATTGGCACAGTCCCGCGACACTTTTGACAGGACCTGGCCGCATCGAGGACATTGAGCGCCACGGAGCCCCCACGTGTGTTTGTTCTCGCGGATGGAGCTCCGTTCTCGCAGATGAAGTTCACGCTTTCGCTGGCACGACTATATAGTGCCCTACATTAATATATGAAGCCCTAGTTTAGGGTGCATTTATCGAGGCGAAAGCTGCGAGCAAAATGGAGCTGGCGGTGCCGGCTGAAGGCGGCGTGGGCTCACGGCGGCGACGGCCGCTGACGCTGACGGCTACGCCAACGCAAGGGCTAGCGGCGCTGCCCTCGCCCACGGACCACCACCTTCGGAAGCGTCCGCGCGTGGGTGCAGAGAAGAGCGCAGTATTGGAGTGGAATGACGCCATGGTGGAAGCGCTCATGCGGCTGCGCTTCGAGACCTTCCTAAGCAAGTTCCGTGCCGCCACGAAGAGCTCCGCGGCACGTGCGGCGTGGCTAGAGCTGGCAGCTGAGCTGAGCGAGCAGGTCGGGCTGCGGATCTCCAGCGATCAGTGCAAGAGCAAGGTACTGCACTTGCTGCTGAGGTTGAATTCAGCCTGCTGCTAAGGCGAAAGAGTGGCTCGATTGACCTCTGCCTCTGTTTCGACATGGCTGCGGTGCCATTGGGATGCCACCAGATCAAGCGCATGCGTCGCAAGTGGAATGCGTACTGCGCGGCCTACGATGCGCTTAGCGACGACGAGGACGAGCAGCACGTGCAGGAGCCGCCCTACTTGGACCTGATGGATCGCTACTGGAACACGTGCGTAGACTGTCTTCGTGCTGTCTGAACTACAGGGCTTTGCAGTCGCAGATTCATAGCCGTTTCTGTCTGACGTTCTGCTGTGCTACTACTGCTACTGCTGCTGCTGCTGCTGTTGTTGTTGCAGGGATGATGGCGTGGCAGTGCTGCACCCGGAACAGGACCAGGAGTCGCCGTCTTCCAAAACCCGGTCTACATCGCGACGCCGTCCTCCGCCAACAGCAGAGGCGGTCGCAGTCGCGAGAGAGAGTCGTGCCTGGCAGGAGGAGCAACGAACGCAGCATGCCGAGGAGATGGCGCTCAAACGCAAGGAGCTGCGCATCCGCGAGGAGGAACTGCGACTGCGGCGCGCAGAGCTACTGGAGCAGAAGGAGGCTCGCCAGCAGCAGTTTGCGCTGCTGCAGGAGCAACTGCGGTCCAGTCAAGAGCAACTGCAGAGGATGTCGAGCCTGCTGGCGGATGCGATCAAACACACCTGAGGACTGGCATCTATGCGGTGGGTGGTGGACGTCAACGCGCAGGCGACTTCAAGACACGGCATTTGGAAAGCATGGACGGAGTCACACGGAGACTGCCGGACTCTCTTCTGCATGCAACACTTTGCTTCTCGACGGATTGGTCGCTTTGACTTGACTGGCTTCACGTGCGGCGTCTCTTCTGGGCCAAGCACGCAGTGCAGGGCATCCTTAAGTTTCGGAATCGAGGCAGCATCCCCGAGAAGCGCATCCAACTCCAAGTTGGTGGCCTCAGCCGGTCTCGAGCACCTGGCAGCCTCGATGTCCAAGACAATCTCCTCCAGACCTTGCCACTCATAATTCAAGCAGAAGCAGGGTGCTCGTTTAGGGAGTACTGTTCTGCGTGCCAGCTTCCAAGCCTCGCCGTCTGAGAGCACTCCGCACCAGATGCGAGAGTTGTCCACGACGCCGTTGAAGGTGTACCATCCTTCATAATTCGGCACAGGGAAGGGATCTTGGTTCGCAGAGTTCTTGGCACTACCGATTCGCATTCCGATCAGGATGGATATGTCCCATGGATCTCCCTCCGCACGGCGGACAAGCTCTCCGTCCAAATAGACACTCTTCATCCAGCTCTGCGTCGAAGGACAGCACCAGGTGGTAGCAGTGCTCGGGTTGTAGATGCGTCGCCACCTCGGGAAGTGGGAAAGCTTTGTTCAGCACGCCCAACAGCACCCCATCCGTGTGCCGCTTGCTGGATGCTTCACCACGCCGCTGGGAGTCGCCAGGAAGCAGCGCGAACGTCACATCGAAGCTATAGCTCTGCAAGACGTCTCCGACTGCTACGCCCGGCTTGTGTTCATAGCCGTCACTGCTGACCCTGTTCCCTTTGAACCAAAGCGAGCGCGACTCCATATACCGCTGCTTTCACGCACCAACACGCCTGCCAAGTATGTACAAAATCGATATTCACTGCGTCGGGGTGAGTTGGTGAGTAGGTCCTCCTGGAACCTGGAACCTATCTGAAATCCACTTGCGCAGTTGAAGACTACACAGTCGTCCTGCAGACGAACCCATTACGAGATGGTGCAGCTCCCGCAGCACCCTTGCCGGAGTTGGCCAGCCTTGTGGTTGCCAATACTGCCATACGGAGCCGATGCACCTGGAGCAGTGGGCACCAAGCAGTGGGCCACCTCGTCGTCCCGCCACAAGTCACTGACACTGACGGCGGGGAAAGCCGTTGCTTTCACAAGGCTCAGCGGGCCGCAGGCTGCCTCGGCCTCTGGCACCTGGGAGACAATACAATATCGTGAGTCTTCATGCAGCCAACACCACCCGATAGAGGAGAACCGCCTATGGCGCTGGACAGCCACATGGCTCGACAGGCCAACGCACCGGTTCGTAGTAAACAGTGTCGTTGCGGTGCGTCACGATGTCCAGGTCGCGCTCGATGACCTGCTGTGAGCGTAGGAACACGGCTGAGAGAAGCTCCAAGCGCGTCTTCTCCTCGCGGTTGCCAGCCAGCTTGGCCTCGTAAGCCTTCTTGTGCGGCACGGACTGCTCGAAGAGCATCGCAGCCTTCTTGAAGTCCGCCAGAGCTTGCACACAGTTGCGCGCGTCCTCCTTCTGCATACACGCGGCGCCTTGAAAGTAAGCGGACAGCGACAGGTAGTACGGCATCTTGAAGGCGCAGAAGAGCTGTATCTTCTCAGCGACGGGCGACGTCGCACATGGCAGCCAGCGCCTCGCAAACGACTGACACTCTGCAGCACAGTGATACAATACACCATGTACGTCAGACACACATGGGAACTCAAGTAACAGACGCCCAAATCGAGGCAACCAATGCCACCAACAAAGCACTCGCACCTTTGTACCGCGCGGCCGTGTCTGTGGCCAGCTTGGCCATGAGTGAGTAGTCGACGAACTCGCGAGTCACACCGCGCAAGATCACCAGCTCCTGCGCCTCGGCTAGGGCCACCCACGCCAGTAGCTGAGGAAAGCGGCCATCTGCCAGGTCTGCCACACGACTAAGCAGCGCGAGGTCCTCGACAGATCCCGGCGTCGCTCGCTGGACGTTCGGGCCGCTTCCGCTAACCGCCAGAGCCGAAGCGGGGGCTGGCGTCTCTTGCTGCGCCTTCATCTGCTCTTCACGCCACTTGCGCATGGCATCTTCGTCCGGTTTTGTAGCACTGGCATCCGCCGTAGCAGTGCCAGTAGAAGTCTCCGCGGTTGGTTCGGCCTCCACCTTGCTCAAGTCGGACACGTCGGCGCCGATGGAGTGCGGGGCAATCTGCATAGCCTCCAGACAGGCCTCTAGCACGCCCGCCGCATGTAAAAGCAGTTGATACGCGAGCTTAAGTTGCGTCTCGTCCAGATCACGTGGCTGTTGCGTCATCAGCACCTCCGTCTTGACTCGGGCATGGGCCAACATGAGCATGCCGCTGGCCAGAAGCGTCTGCGCGTACTCGTGACGAGCACTGAGGGCATAGACCGTGGCGCCGGTGAGTGCGTCCCGCCACTGGCAGCAGCTCAAACAGCCACTGCAGTCGCTTGCCTTGGAGGGGGTCGCACTGCCGTCGTTTGCATTGTCACCTGTAGCAGCGGTTGGCTCAGCGGCAGGCGATGGAGTTTCATCCGGATCGTCAATGAGCGGCTGGCGCAACGCTGACGCGGGTGATGCGCTTTCGGTGGCTGTTGCGGGCGTCGACTCGGTAGCTTTCACGGACTGCGACTCTGTGAACCCCTTGACCAGGGCCAAGTAGGTCGCCAGTTTCTGCGCGTACGCTGGAATGTCTTCTGCGGCCTGGAAGACGGCACTCTCGCCAGCACAGACGCGCGGGTCGTCCAGCTGCAGCACCGCACGCGCCTGCGTGAGCTCCTCGACTAGACGCGTCGCGCCTTCTTTCTTGGAGGGGACGGCGAATTTGCCCAGCTCCGTCTCAAAGCGCACCTGGCGTGAACGATTAGCACCAACAATCCGCAACAGCACCACCACGTAGGCATGGAAATGGAGCGCATGCACGCGCCTACCTTGATGGCGTCCTTGCGCCCCGGCGCCAGCGCGTGGCAGCACGGCGGCAGAGGTTGCTGCTGGCTCATTGTTGTTGTCGGGCTTCCGCCAAAAGAAATGCAGTGCCAGGACGAGCGTACCGTCGGCGAGCACGGTATATCGATATTTGATGCTCGCTCCGAAATCCGTTGGTGCCGAGCCAAATTACCGGTAGAGCGAGCACTTGAGGGGAGCTAAAATGACAGAATCTGATTGGCTGCTCGAGACCTAGCCCTGTATAAACCTTTTTATGTTCATACAGGGCTGGCAGTGACGCGCCGTCGTGGCGCGCCACCGTGTGTCCCACACAAACGGGAGGCTCCACAGCAAACCGAGGCCTGGATGGCCTCCTTCGGGGCAGACACACTGCCTTACAGAGCTGCATCAAGCTGCGCTGATGGCTCTCTCTACAAAACAAGTGAGCATGGGTTTCTCCATCGCTCTGGACGACCAAACGTAAGACACTGCGTCG
>JAADYK010001159.1:0-10821 GCA_023338225.1 Halophytophthora batemanensis | reverse complement strand
GTTCACGGAGATGCTGGAGGTTGAACGTGCACTGGAAACGAGGTGCTGCTGCAACATTCCCGACCTCTTGCTGCTGTGCGTCCGAGCAAAATAGTGTTGGAGGATACGCGGCGTATAAACAAACATGCAGAAGAACTGGAGCTAGCCCGAAGCAGAATGCAAACTCACGTTGAAAAAAGGGCAAGCAGACGAGAGAGCACAGCGCACTCGCGAACAAGGTGCCGTGCAGCCGCCTGCTCGAACTTTCATGGTCACCAAGGAATGCAGCATGATACTATCAAAAGTACACTAGAGCAGTTGCGAAGGACAAGAAACAGTTGAGCGCTCACAAGCGTGGAGTAGAATGCACGCACAGAGGGCATCATATGCAAGGTGTCGTGGTAGTGGAGGGGAATGATCAGATAACTATGAAGTCACTGGATCCTTTAATTATGAGCGCAGTCACCCAAAACGGGAGCCGCACTCTCACCTGTTGTCTTCCTCATTTCATTCCCAAGGGCGGCAAGCCAAGCAAGGCGTACCAATGCAAACACGCATCATGCACATATGCAACACAAACCGGTGCTGAGCGCGAAGTATTCAGCGGAAAATTGAAAAGTTACTCTGGTTTATCTCTCACGTTCGGAGGAATGCGTTCCTCCGGTCGGACAGGGATAAGTTTGAGTCATCACCATACTTCCGCTCGGCGCTGCGCCCGCAATCTGCGAACCCAACTTAATGCGCACATGCAAATGCGCACATGCATACACACAAACACACAAACGCAGTACGCATGTGTAGAAAGGTTGTAGAGTGATCAGCCAAGAGGGAGTGACCCCTCGGAAACAGTTCTCTTCATCGCCATCAATGGACTCGAAGCGAGCTGGGTATATAAATGTCATCATTACACTCCAATCCGATGCAAATGCAGGCACACAGATACAGACACACACGCACACGCACTGATCGGTAGTGGGGAAACGTTCAGGCCGAAGTTCTGTTAAAATCCGGCGAACAATGTACTCAACATAGCTTGCGCTAGTACTGTCTGGGGCGGCGACATTCACTATTTTGAAATCATCACGTTCTCCCGAGAGGCGAATACCCACATGCAACACGCAATACAGACTCACTCTCACACACGTAGGCCACGTACACGCGCACGCACACATGCAGAGGCACGCGCACGAGCAGTAGCAAAGCCACAACTCGGGCGCCCACATCTGAAGATGCCACCTGTCGTTGTCTGCCTCTCCGCTCGCCAGTCTCGCTGTCTGCGCCTCCGCGTGGCTGCGGGCTGCGGGCTGCGCGCTCAAACGCCAAGTGCTCCTGGCCTTGCCTGCGCCGCGGCCACAGACGCTTCCACTGCCAGAACCTGGAATGACTGGTCGGAGAGATGGAGCTGCTCGCGGTCGGAAAGGCGCGGTTCACGAACCGGTTACGCTCGAACCGAACCGTCGTGGGGGATACGATCGGGCGTAGGGGGTACGCTTGACAGCGTAACCCCCACAAGGACTTCTTCCTTCTCCTGATCTGCCAGGAAGAGATCTCCGCAGCGCAGTGCGATGGCGCTCTGGGGGCGCAGCGTGGGCGTGCTGCTGTGGAAGAACTGGCGCGTCAAGCAGCGCGAGAGCCGCCTCAACCGCGGGCGCGCGGCCAATCGCTGGCTCTTCCCAGCGCTGCTCACAGACATCGTCCTGCCGCTCGGCCTGCTGCTGCTCTTCATCCAGAAGCTCTGCGAATATAATGCGCAGTTGGCAACTCCCACGACTCTGGGCGGCGCGCAAGGCCGACACATGCAAGACCAGCACGCTATTGCATCGGCACATCCGCTTCAGCCGGCGCACGAGCTGCTGCAGCTCCAGCGAGCCTTACATGGCGTGCCGGACATCGACAGCGCCGCTGCCAGCGCGCTGCTGGCCAGTTGGGGCGGCTCGACACCGCAGAGTGTGGCGCACAAGCCGGCGTCTCTCCTGATAGCAGTACTGCCGCTCCTCCTGGAGAAGAGCAACCAGAGTCTTGCGGTCTTGGATCGCAAAGAACCGAAGGAGTTCCTCGCGTATCTCGATCGGTACGGCCTTGAACTCTTCGTGGACGGTTGAATGGCGCTTGCATTGTTGCCAGCACTCACTTACGATGTTGTTTTATGGCACATCTGCTGTGTTTTGTGTGGCTCTATGTGGTCCTTTGCAGGGAATACCCTGGCGCGAGTGAGTTGGGTATCTCGAGCATCGCTTCTCTGACCAAAACAGTTCCATTCGACGCTGGCAGTGCTTCCAACGATCAGGCGGACGCAGCGCTCCTGAGTTATCCGAAGAAGAGCGGGCTGCATATCTACGTCGGCCTGGACGTCCGTCATTCCGTCTCGAATCGCAAACGCCGCGACCAAGAAAAGAGCTCTCCACTGGAGTTACTGGCGTTGTTTTACCGGAAGAAGATGGGGTCGCCTGAAGCCGAAGCCGCAGCGGACCAACTGACCAAGTTCTACTCGGAAGACTTGGAGTTCCACGGCGAAGATGGCCCCATGCACTTCCCAAGCGTCCTTCCGTTCCAAATGACGCTTAACCGGTTCCTTCGAGCCAATGCTACGTCATCTGCTGTATCAGGAACGACTGAGAGCAACTATACGCTGCCTTCACCTTCGAGTGCCTGCCGAACCGTAAACAAGATGCTGGAAGCTGGCGGACTGGACTGGACCGACTTGTCATCGACATCTCCTTTGGGTCACAGTCTTCGCGAGTGTGTGGTCGCTGTGGATCAAGATGAACTCTCCACCGAGATCAAGCGCTTCCTAGCAAACTTGGTGGCGAAGGCGGCTTCCGAGGATGAACTGGACAATCTAAGCGTTCTGGCACTTCCGAAGAGACCCGCGACTACGGTGGCAGGCGCGTTGGAGAGCAACATTGTCTTCTATATGGCCTACTTATTCCTGTGGCCCTACGTGCGACTGGTGCGCGACATCGTAACGGAGAAGGAGAAGCAGCTTAAGGAGTATCTGCTCATCATGGGACTGGCCCCCATGGCGCTGCTGGTGAGCTGGTTTTTGCTCTACTTCTTGGCGTCAGCCACGGTTTCACTCCTGGCCGTTTGGCTGCTCAGTGGGACCATGTTTGCTGCCACAACGGCTGGTAATTGCTACTTCTTCCTGCTGCTCATGGTCTTCGTGACGACTATCCTGCTCTTTGGCGTGGCTGTCACTCCTATCTTCAGCCAGACCAAGACGGCTGCAGCCTGTGCGCCACTGATGTACTTGGTACTGAGTGCCGGTACCTTCGTCCGGTCGCTTGTGGGCGAGGACCGCATCGCCGCTTCCCCAGCGCTGGGTTTTTCGCTCGTACTGCTGGACTCCATTAGCTCCCCCGTCGTCTTCATGGCGTCGCTGCACGACATCCTAGCGTTTGATGCCGTGACGGCTGCCATTCGCCCCATAACATGGCGCACAGTGGCGACTCCGTGTCGTTTGATGGCGTTGCAGAGCGCTGGATACCTCGTGCTCGGCTGGTACTTGGAGAACGTCTTCCCACGGACATACGGCGTGCAACAGAAGTGGTATTTCGTGTTCCTGCCATCCTACTGGTGGCCCAAGAAAGCCTCCTGGGCCTCAGGTGAAGAGGAAGATAGTCCTGAAGCTGTACGACTCACTGAAATGGGCCCGGGCAGCTTTGACGACCGACAAGACGACACTCTTCGCGAACAGCCGCTGGCCGAGTACCTCCAGCACTTTAAACCCACGTTGTTTGTCCAGTCGCTGTCAAAGCGGTACCCGAATGGTAAGGAGGCTTTGAAAGGCGTGTCTTTCGGCGTGCGGAAGGGCGAGATCTTCGGTTTGCTGGGCCCCAATGGAGCTGGGAAGAGCACGACGCTGTCCATACTTTGCGGTATGCTCTCGCCGACTAGTGGAGACGCCTATGTAGGCGGTTCCACGAGTGTGGCAGTTGACCCTCAGGCGGTGCGACAAAGCTTGAGCGTGTGTTTCCAGCAAAACATCCTCTTCGACGACTTATCCGTCTGGGAGCACTTGTCGCTGGTGTGCGCACTCAAAGCCAGTATGGGGATCAAAGTCCTGGCGCAAGAAGCCTGGCGCAACAAATTGCAGCAGTTCGGTCTGGAGGAGAAGCGCGACGCACTAGCCAAGACGCTGTCAGGCGGCCAGAAGCGGAAGCTGTCGCTGGTGCTAGCGCTGTTGGATTCCTCGAGAGTGGTGCTGCTGGACGAGCCCACGGCTGGGATGGACCTCAAGGCGAGATTGGACACGTGGGACGCATTGAAACGCGCTGTGAGTCACCGTGCAGTGATCCTTACGACTCACTCGATGCAGGAGGCACAGGCTCTTTGTGAGAACATTGGCATCGTCGCGGATGGGAAGCTCAAGTGCTGTGGCTCGAGCCTCTTCCTACGCAATCGCTTTGGTGTGGGCTACAAACTCACAGTGGTGCACCACGATGACCTTGGAAAGGACGATGAACGCAGTCATTTGAGTGGTGTACGTCGCCAGGCACGGGCTGAAGCGCTAATGTCTGCCGTACGAAAGTTCGTCCCCAAAGCCACCGTTGTGAGTGACAACAAGTGGGAAACCCGCCTTCAATTGACTGAAGGCGAGGAGCATCGTTTCGCTGAGCTCTTTGGCGAACTGGAGACCATGAAAAAGGACGCAGTAATCAAGCGGTACGCAATCGCAGCCACAAACTTGGAGGATGTATTCGTGAAGGTCACGGAGGGTGAGGACGTGTATTATCACGCCAAGGATGACGATGAGGATGGCGATATCGACGCTCCAGACAGCAGTGACTCCGCTGCTCCCAGTTTCAAGCCTAGTAAGTCCATCATGAAGTCCGAAACTCCAGCAAGTTTAATCCATGGTGAAGACGTGAGACTCCCGCGGTGGAAGCAGGTGCTCTCACAGCTTCGTGCGCTCATCGTCAAGCGCTGGAAGATGACGGCGCGAGACAAAAAGGCGTTGTTTGCGCAGTACGTATGGCCCGTCGCGATCTTTGTGGTGTTCATGATGGTGGTCCAGCACCTGGCAACTGCCGGCGGGTCAATTGAGACCATCACGACCTTGTCACCTTCAGCGAAGTCATCGTCGCTGTTTGTAGCCTCGGCACCTGACGCTGCCGATTCGGTGAGTCGAATTGTCGCGGAGATCCAGAAGAGTTCACATCCCGTTGTGTTCGACAGCAGCGTGACCACGGAACAAGCGATGCTGGCTTCCATCTCGCGTGAGAACACAACGGAATTTTTCGCTGGCGTGTTTGTTTCGACTGTGAATTGGACGTCGATGGACAAGTTGGTCGCCTCGGACGGGATGGCCTACTCTCTCTACTACAACCAAACGGTGGGACAGTCGCTGCCGGTGACGCTGCAATGGATGGCGCAAGCCTATTGCAAGGCACTCGCAAAAACACACGGAGGCGATACGCACGCAGAAAGCTGCGAGTTGGCCGTGAAAAAGGGGATTTTCCCGATTGACATCAAGGTCGGCAGTGAAATGGACGGTGGCATGGGGATCGACCCGGATGAAGCCATCAATGTGGTGCGACGTATCATGGTGGCTTTCTACTTACTGGTGACTATGAGCTCCCTCGTGTCGTACTACATTGCCCCCGTGGTGAAGGAAAAGGAGAACGGACTCAAGCGTCTGCAGTTCATGCACCTCGAGTCGCCCAAGGCATCACTGCTCTACTGGACGTCCAATTTCCTCTTCGACTACACGGCTTATCTGCTCGCGAGCTCCGCCGTGTTTGTCGTACTGGCGCTCTTCTCCGTTTCACTGACGTCTGAGATCCTCACGGCCTGGTTGGCTGGCATGGTACTCTTTGGACTGGCCGTGCTACCCTTCCTGTACGTGTGTTCGCTCATCTTCTCTTCGCACTCGTCAGCGCAAGCATACATGTCGTACGTGTCGCTTTTCCAGATCTTAGCGGCTTCCGTGGTCTTCGCCTTGTCCATGATCCCAGGACTATGTGCCAAAGTGAACACGGTTGCGTACTTCTTACAAGTCCTGCCGCTCTACACCTTTGGTGTGTTGGTGTTGGACGTCGTGACGGTGTCCTGGACTCCAATGCGTGAGCAGTGCTTGGCCATGAGTGGAACGGACGGCTTCATGGGAGATCTAAACGCTCTCGCTGGGCTGGAAACACAGCCGTCTGTGTGGGACTGGAACGTCACGGGCAGCAATTTTTTCGTCTTGGCGGCCTCTGCTGTGGGCTACATGCTGATCCTGCTGGCGTTCGACCAGAAGCAAATGCATCCGACGGTGGTAGACCACAAGATCCACAAAACTTTCCGCTGGGTGCAACGTTGGTTACTCCCGTGCTGGCGCAGCTACGGTCAAGGATACACGGAAGCCGAGCAGATGGCCGTCGAATACGACGAGGAGAACCCAGACATGGACATGGTTCGCGTGATCCGCGTCTGCAAAGTGTTTAATCCGCGCAAGACGAGCACTCCACCCACCGGAGAAGAGCCACAAGAAGGTGGTGAAGCCGCCGCTGCCGTCGTGAACCAGAGCGGCCAAGTTGTGGCATTGGACGACGTGAGCTTCTCGGTGGAAAGGAGTGACTGTGTGGCTCTGCTGGGTGTCAACGGCTCGGGCAAGTCCACCATGTTTGAGATCTTGACGGCTGGAATCGCTCCAACCACTGGCAAAGCGCTCATCGACTCGTGTGACGTGACGCTGCAACCACAAGAGGCTAGTGCTCGCTACGGCTATTGCCCCCAGACCAACATTTTCTTCAGCGAGATGAACGTTCGTGAACACCTGGAACTTTTCTACCGTCTGCGCTGTCGCGGACGCAAGGCGCTGTTGGCTGAAGGTGCGGTGATTGACGCGCTCATGCAGCGATTGGACCTTTTCCCGGTTGAAACAACGGCGTCAGGCCATCTAAGCGGTGGCAACAAGCGGCGATTGATGCTGGCGTTGGCGCTACTGAGCGACCACACATCGCTGCTGCTGCTGGACGAACCTTCGGCAGGTGTGGACGTGGTGGCACGTCGACTCATGTGGCGTGTGCTGCACGAGAAGCGCCAGAGCGCTCACCGCACGAGCTGCCTCTTCACGACGCACAGCATGGAGGAGGCGGAAGCTGTTTGTGCGAACGCTGTGGTGCTCTTCAAGGGCAAATTGGTCTGGTGCGGCAGCATCCCGGACCTCAAACAACACGCGTCACGTGGAATTTCCATCAGTGTGCGGCTGGACAGCGCCGCGCTCTGGCAGCCTGAGCAGGTGCAGCTCTACACGGAGCACATTCGACGGTCACTGGAGGCACAACCAGGCACGAACGCGCTGTCGGCGGCCTTGGAAAAGAGCAGTCTCCCATTGTCAGAGCTTGAGAACGTCTGGGAGCTCTGCCACGCTCTGCGATACAAGAGCGATAGTGATGTCGCTACGATTGCAGCTTCACGCCAGCACGGCAAGCAGTGGCTTGCAGGACTCCGTTCGCGCTTCGAGTCGGACGACAGTGGCAGTTCTACGGTGTCGGGAAGCGCACGAACGAGCTCTATGGACGCGGAATCTGGCGTGGTGAGCATCGTGGAGTTTGTGAAGGAATGGCTCGTGCAAGAAGCCTTTGCGAGGCTGGAGACGGAGTTCTTCAAGGACGAGATCTCGCGCCGCTCCGGGGAGCCCGTGACGCCCGTAGACCTGGAGACAGCACGCGGCAGCGGCAGTAACACCAGCGGCGTGTACGAAACCTCGTGCACAGAAAACTTCGGGCTCGCAGACGCCTTCTCGCTCATGGAAGCGTCCAAGACGCGCTTCGCGGTGTCGCACTACAGTATCAGCGAGCTCTCACTCGAGCGCGTCTTCGAGCAATTCTCATGAGCATCTAGCGGCAGCCACCTTTCTGTATTGCATTGAATAACTACCATCCAGCAACTCTATCGAGTGCCGCATGCATTTCGTTCGAAGTCGGTCTCGCTGCGGATTGCCAGCTTGTTTGGCTGGATGCGTTAGAATCCCCAGAAGAGCAAGAAGAGCATGGTGGTGGTTCAGAAAGAAAGATTCGAGCCGTGCTGTCTTGCCACCTCGAAAGTTTTTCACAGGACCTTGGCGACGTGACGCCATTGGTACGCAGAGGAAAGAACCCGGGGTCAGCATTGCGTTGGACTCGTCTCGGTGGTAAGGTGGGGATCCCAGTGCCAGGAAACTCACTTCGCTCTGTGCACACGCAGCTCAAGGCCCTGAGAGCTCGCGACGACACGAGGTGGACTTGTCGCCATGGCTGCAGCGCCTGCCCAGCGGAAAGAGCCGGGCCGTACACTCCGTCCGAGCTGGCGAGCGACAACGCATTTGTTGTCGAGTCGAAGAGCAAGCGGAATCAGTCCGTCACTCACAGTCGCTGGTGCGCCACCTGAGATCCAAGGTCGAAGTTTTCCCCTCTGGCCGGCCCACGAGGTGGAAGTGAGCCACGAACGACCACAACGTGGCGCTCGCCTTGTCGCCGCCACCGCCATAGACCGTGCTCCCGGAGGAATGACATCACGCAGCAACGACCGCGATCTCCAGCAGTCGTAGGGCTCGCTTCCTGGCCCCAAACCAGCAAATCTGAGCGAAATGACAGCCGTTTCCGCTTGGTGGAGAAAACACGAGGTCTGTCCAACAAGTTCTTATGGGCATTCGGTGGGGGAATCGTGCCGTCGAAGATGAATCGGTTTCCAGCTGTCTTGAGCCTTTGTTCATAGAGGACAGCCCCGCAAAACGGTGCAGCCAAACCTGGCCATGATAGCGGGCGCTGCGCTCTATGCGGCCATGAAGACCCGAAGCGCCCGGCCATCGAATTGCTGCTCTACGTCTTGCTGAACCATTGGGTTTCCGTCCGAGGACTTTCGGGCCCAAGAGCCTCGACACGTGCACTGCACACCCACTCACGGAGCTCATTCACGCTGTCCGCGTCCAGGGATCGACTCGGCCTCAGGGTCACACGTCGGGGATGCCGCGAATGCGAGGAGTGCACGAGGTATGCAGGTGGAAGACTTCCTCGGTGGATGGGTACAGCATACCAATTGCGCGTAGGGATCACGTAAGAGCGTGGCAGCCCACGCTGCCGAACGCATTAGGTCGCTTCGCGCTCGGAAACCGAGCCAACTCCATTGCCGGCCTGGCTCCAGGCGGTGCTATGCATTGCAGTGGAACTCACGGGCACCCGTGAGACTCGGTCGAAACATCCTGTGCACCATCCGGGTTCGCAACCAACTTTGAGACGGACTGCCGCCCAGTTTCTGCTTCACGGTGGACATTGGCGTGAGAGAAGCAACGAGCAACAACCAGTCGATCTCATGGAGAGGCGTCAAAGCGCGCCAGATCGCGCTTCAGCTTTTCGCGAGGCGCGGCCAGCCGACCGAGGCGATGCCGGCCGGTGGCCCTTCACCGCGTTCAGCGGGCCGAAGCGATGTACCTGCAGCAGCATGCGGCGCAATGCACGCAACAGCATGTGGCGCAATGCACGCAGCAAGCTGGGTCGCTGCATTCATTTCCTCCTGGCCGCGGCGATTGCACCCTCTTGCCAGCGAAGACGTCGCGGGACTGGCGTGCGTGGCCCGTCTCTCGTCCTCGACCGTTACTGGACAGTGACCGGTCAAGTCAGTTCAAAAAGATCTGAAAGGAGTCCTTTTGATGCGCTATGCACGCCATGCGCCATACAAACTCCTGCTTCGGCGAACTCGTGCGAGAAGTTCCGGGTCCGTTGCTGGATGCGTTTCATTCCCCGATTTGCGTCTTGACCGCGAATACCCCACCACTTCCTCTTCACTCTGCAGTGTGAAGTCCTCTGCACTCGTGCATTTGCCACCTTCTAGCTACTTTCCAAGATGGTGCGTGTATTCCTGGCCCTGAGCGGTTCGCTGGCCGTGGCGGCCCAAGTAGCCGTGACCATGGCCACCAGTGTGACCTTCGTGAACGACTGCGCGTACGAGATCGGCCTCTACGACAACAACTCGACTGAGACCATCTCGGCGGGCGCTTCCACGGCGCGTGAGCTCGAGGACGGCTTCAGCGGCATGTTCCGTAACGGCTCGGACCCGGAGGCTACGCTGGCCGAGTTCGCCATCAGCGGCGGCAAGTCCTGGTACGCCATCAGCGCCGTGCCGCCTGGAGCGGGCAACTGCACGAGCTACGACGAGTGCGCCGAGACGTCGGGCAAGTCGGGCTACAACGTGGCCATGTCTATTACGCCCGACATTGGCAGCGAGAGTGTCAACGTCGAGTGCGCGGCTGTGACGTGCGAGAGCGCTGACTGTGATGGTGCCTACCTGTACCCGACGGACAGCTCCAAGCTGCGCAACTGCCCGGACGACCTGGCCATTGAGGTGGCCTTCTGCCCGGACGGTTCGAGCTCCAACTCGACATCGACGACGACGACGACGACGGTGGAGGCCACGGAGGTCCCGGTGTCGACGACGGCGGCCGTGACGGACGCGCCGGTGACCACGACGGAGGCCCCGGTGTCGACCACGGCGGCTGTGACGGAGGCCCCTGCGGCCACGGATGCTGTGGCCTCGGACGCCGATTACGTTTCTGGTGTGGTTGAGGCCGAGTCGTCCTCGAGCGACGCGACGTCGTCGTCCACCACCACGGAGTCTTCGACGTCTTCGGAGACGGCGGAGAGCAGCGAGTCGGACTCGGAGACGTCGAGCGCGAGCGCCACGTCCATGTCGGGCACCATCAGCTCCAGCTACGAGTACTCGGGCACGAACGCTGGCAGCGCCACAGGCACGTACGGCGAGGTGACGGAGATGTCGTCGTGCTCGACCACGGACGTGTCGGTGACCGACCCTGTGGGTCCCCTGAGCGAGGAGGTGACCATGGTCTTCCGTGGCCCCATGGACATCTACAACATCGCCGTG
>JAADYK010001158.1:0-2500 GCA_023338225.1 Halophytophthora batemanensis | reverse complement strand
GTTCTGCGGGAGGGCGCGAATATGCGGGCTTCCGCGTCACTAGGCGCGCGGAAGCGCTGCGTATGCGTGCACGAGAATGCGGGGATGCGGGGCGACGGGGCTCCGCGCATGGGGCGCTGGGTGCGTCCGTGATTTTGCGCTAGTGGCGGGTTTCCGCGAAGATGCGCGCGTAGTGACGGCTTCCGGGCGTGTGTGTGCGTGTGTGTGAATATGCGCTGTCTGGAAGGTGTCCGGTCCGGATATGCGCGCCTGGAAGCGACGCGACGCGGCAATATGCGCGGTGTGTGCGTGTGTGCATCCGGCAAGGTGTCGTGTGCGCGCGAATATGCGTCCGCCCGGTCTATGCGCTCTCTGCGCCGCGTGTGTGCGTGTGTGCGAGGTTTCCGGGCGCAATATGGACACTAGCGCTTATGTATGGGAGCTTACACTGGCCCGCTGCGCGCACCCGGCGCGAATATGCGCGGGGCAGCTATCTGCACGTGTGCATGTGCACCGTTGCGAATCGCTAGGGTTGGGTGTGGTGTGTGCGCTGTGTGTGCGCTGTGTGTTTGTGGTGTGGCGCAAAGGCGTGACGCGCGCGCGTCGGAGTGTACCACGTGTGCGGCACAACGTGTGGGAGCGCTGTGGTCCACGCCAGGTGTGTGTGCGCACACGAAAAAAGTGGTCACCCACCCGAGTACTGCCCGAGCGGGAGGCTGCTTAACTTTTTAGGCCAAACACGGTACTGGCCCAGTGCCCCGCTGGGCAGAGTTGTATGGATTTCACTATGCAAATGCTACAACTGCCGCACCGGGCCTGCAAATCCTCTCCGATTATCCCGGACTTGCGCCATTCTAGACGGCCGAGCGGCGCCCAGTCCGATGCGCGCGGTCGCGGCAGCTCAATCGCAGCCGTTCGCGCGCAATGGCGCCCGCAAGCGGTTGGGTGGGGTCGGCCCGGCCACGCCAACCGCTGTAGCTCCGGCGCCAGTGCGCGGATGGGAGCGCCCCGGCGCGGCACATGCTCCCCAGGCATGCGTGCACCCGCCCGAGGTCGGAGACGCGCGAGGCTGTCGGGCCCGCGCGTGTGGGTGCGGGTTTGTGGCATGTGTGCGTTTATACTTGGTTTGAGTATGGTGTGGCCCGCAAAGACGCCGCGTGCAGCGCCGGGGCCGCAAATCCCGTCCGAGGATCCCGGAGCCGGACGATTCTAGAGCGCTTTATCGCGCGGAATGCGCTCCGCTATCGTGCGGCGGCTCAATCGCAGCCGTTCCAAAGTTATCGCGCGAAACGTGCGATTTCCGGGCCTTCTCGGCGCCGCCGGACCGTTTTTGGGCACGGGAAGCGCCATAACTCGGCTTCTAGCCAACGGATTCGCGCGCTTCGGCGCAATAAATGTAGCCCGTGTGTGCGTGCATCTTTCCGGAGGCGGAGGAAGGTGGGGCTGCCGCGCCCGCGTCTCGGGGGCGGCGTTTGTGCGATTTCGGGCGCTCGGCGGGGCCGAAACGCGCCGGCGCCGCGCGCTCTTTCGATGTGCTGGCCGCAATATGGCCCGGAGCCGCCCGGAAATGGGCTCTACCCCCACTAAACCGACCAAGATCTAGCATCACACAACAGGGTTTAGCCTGGAAACGCATGCTTGGGATCTGCACCTTTTATTTTTGGGGGTCCTCGGCCGAACCCGAAAAGGCCACAAGTGTGCCAACAGTACATTTCTCGTCGGCTTTTCCCGGGGACCAAACTTGATGACGAGTCTCGCGCAATCCGGCGACAGGGCGTCCTGGCGCCTACCTTGGGCGACCTCTCTGTCGAAACAGCTCCCGAAAAGGACCAATATTGACGAAAAAATGGCGGTCGCCGTTTTGACCCCTCCGAGCGGCGCGCCGCGCCGCGCCGGCCTTTTCGGCCTGTTTGGGCCAACTTTGAAAGGCCATAACTCGGTCAATATGGATCGCCTGAAAACGGCTGGGTACTCAAAATCGTCTGGCGCAAAATTTCCCGTCCATAGAAACCTTCACATCGGGGGGTCCGCCGGCTAGATTTTGCAGAACCGGGCCACGAGCAAAGACGGCCCATAGTAAAGCGCTCGAATTTTCAAAGCCCCGAAACGGCATGACGCAGGCCACTTTCTCCTAAGAAGCCACTTGGCTAGACGTGGATTTTTGCGCTCTTTCGCCTGGTGCGCCGGGATTTTGTCCAACTCCAACCCAAACCCTACTTATGGACCTTTTATGTATATCACACACAAATGCACCTTTTATGACAAATACGACCCCGGATTCGGAATCAGCGACCTCCAAAACATATAGTCGACGGGTTTAGGTTGGCGAGGCACACCCGGAAAGTGCTCAAACGAAATATGTACCGTTTATGAGAACCCTCACCCTAAGCCGACCTCACCATCGTGTCGGCCGCATCTCGTTACCCCCCTCCCCAAACTGCAGCTCACTTGAACAAAGTATGGAGCGAGTAATGGCGTCTCAAACATTTGGCGGATCTTTTATGCCAACCCTACACCTAAT
>JAADYK010001157.1:0-10862 GCA_023338225.1 Halophytophthora batemanensis | reverse complement strand
CCAGACTTCCCAGCTACCCAGAATTGCTACGGTCAGCGCGAGCTTAACGCAAGTGAGCACTTCTTCTTCCAAGACGTTGCGGACCTGGGTTTCGCCGGACTTGAGACGGAGTTGCGTCGGTTTGCTGTAGAAGCTGTGGAGCTGCGGCGAATCCAGATTAGCGATGAGATTGCAGCTGCACCGAGCAGCACCGAGCAACATGAAGCATAACCTCTGAATATGATGTCGACTATGAGAACAACACATTTTCCATCGCTAACGACGACATTGCAGTATTCATTTTTCGTTCTGCAGACTACGACACAAGCAAGCTGCACGCCTCCATCCTCTTCTACCATCCAGGAGGCACGATTGCAGGCAATCGCATCACGGAGTTGAGCTCCAACGCGCAGTCCATGAACTCCTGCAGCGCCCATCGTCTCGTTGGAGTATTGACTATCGACTATCGCCAGAGCACCAAGCACCTCTTCCAGTGGAAGACACCTGCACAACGTAGGACTGGGTCGGCGAGAGCCTAGTGGGACTGTGAATCGATCCCCGAGCGACTCATGCTCGCTGTTACTTCTGGTAGAGGCGGTCTTTGCGCTGGTGTAACGCTTTTAGTTCGTGAGTGCGGCGGACCTAAAGTGTGTGGCCAGCTGCTGTCGACGTCCATGCTGAGCAACCTCAACGACAGCGTCAGAGCGCGTCAGGTTTTCGACAAAGGTGGACGATAGAGCGGCTACAACAGCATCTTCGTATGAGACTGCGTGCTCAGTTCGGGTCGTGAGACGGACGATGTGAAGATCCATGAGGCGCCAGGCAAGGCGATGGATCGGTCGGGTTTCCCACCTGCGTACCTCGAAGCCGGCTCGGCGGAAGCGAGGAGAGATGATGTGGCCGCATATGCCAATAAGATGGGGGCGAGCGGCGTGGAGGCAGAGTTCCACATTTGGGGTGGCGAGTTTCACCATTTCAACGCGCACGTGCCTGATGCGCGGTTGCCCTAGAGCGCAGTGTGGACGAGGAACCGATGGGCCGAGAGATTGCTGGGCAATGCAGAACCCGACGAGCACTCTTAAAAGCAGCTTGGTCTGCCGGAGCTACCAACGGCACTGGACGCAACCAGTTGAAGGGTATCAAGGCGGGATTGGCGTGCTTGGAATGGTGTAAAGCACCTGTCGCCGTCGCCTACTTTCAGCCCAGTTCACGCTATTATGCCAAACGCTTGGGACGAGGTGACAGCTTTCTTCCGCGCTCGAGAACCAGCAGCACAGGAACTACGAACAGCGACCAGCAACAAGCCCCAATGTCTTCGACTATTCTGTCACCGCCCACCGACGACTCGGAGGCGGCAGTTGAAGCTGAAGCACTCGCTCTAACGGACGTGTCGATGAGCCGTACAAGCCTCAAAACTAGCAGCTACCCCACCACACCTCTGCAGTTCATGGAGGAGGTCGAAGGCGATAAAGAAGCTGAAGAGAAGACTGCGGCGGTCGTGTGTGCAGAGAGGACCAAGTGACTGCGAGGGGAGCACCCAATATGGAACAAGTCGGCGCTCCGTACGCGACAGAAACTGGAGCGAGCACACCATCGCGCGAAGAAAGTGCCAAGGCCGGCATCAAAGTCTCGTGAGAAGCACCACCAAGCGCGTCGGGCACCGGTGCGTCAGGGCAGCACAGTATATTACTCTCGAGGGAGCGGCTCCCCGGAAACGAAGCACAATGGATGAGAAGGGAATCAAGAGCTCGAGCAGAGAATTCAAGACAGCCCGGGAAGGGATGGGGGCACAGAGGTCTGCTCTGCACTGCGGCAGTGAAGCTATGCTCCATGAGGCGTCCTGGAAAGCGTGGCGACCAGTGTTGGAGACTCGAATTGATGCAAGTTGCAATGCACAGCACCTGTGTTTGCAATGCCACTGCGGGGAAGATGATCGATCTTCACGGCAAACAACAGATCGGGGCTCTGGGCACCGTGTGAATCTGAGGCTGCAGAGGTGGCGTGGCAAGGATGCGGTGATTGCTGGAGACGACCGTTCAGCTACCAAGTTGCCACGAGATGCCATTCATGCCCCACTACCCACTAGCACCAACGGCTCGTCTATAGTGTGGGGTGCGGCCTTCCATACAAGTCGTCTACTACAGAGCACGCAACACACTCCCTCGTTCATTCCCCAAGTTCTTCTCTCGACACGAGCTCAACCGGTGTGGCGGGAGCGGCCAGTCGATCAACGCTCCAGGGAGATATGGAACCCGGCCGCTCAAGGTCACGAGTGCTCCGTTCGCTCTAGGCAAATCAAGGACAAGTTGTGGTTCCAGTGAGAAGAGCACTTCCTGATGAAGACATGCTCGTGCTGCGGGAGAACCAACCCCAGCATCACCTGCGAGAAGGGCTTTTCGTGCTCGCACTGCAACCTAATACTCGACCGTGACGTGAACTTTGCGCGCAGCATCCACCTGCAGAGCGAGCATCTACTGGCTCGGGCTCCTGGAGTCCGGGTGCCCGGAGCTGCCAACTCCGCGGGGCCATTCTGGAAATTTCGGCTGAGCCTTTGGGCATCCAATTCGTCGGCAGCAAAATACCACCAGGTATCACCCGTCGATTGGCAGAAACCCTTGCGCCACACTGGGTTTCAACCAGTTACACGTCTGAATAGACTCCAGTAGGCCTCTCGGGTGATTTTATTGGCCCCCAAACTGGCAGCCCGCCGTTGTTTCAGCGAATCCGCACAGAGGATGACGTTTCCGGCCACTTCGCACCCAGTGATGACGAGATCGAGCGTCCGTCAGCGACCGACGAGAAGCTCAGCCGCAGGAAGAAACTTACGCAGCAGCGCACAAGCTGCTCGCCTCGCCGTCCGCACCCCTCTCCTGCCCCCCGACGCGTCTTCAGACCTGCGGACCAACACCCAGCGCGCTGGCTATCGCCTCCCGCGCCCTCCCATTCACTCCCGACGCCCAGAGGCCCCGGAGCGCGTGCGCAACCTGCAACGTTGATCTCGACGCGTCTTGCTTGTCTCGAGCGATTGCTCTCTTCTCGCCTCCTTCAAGATGCCGATCGAAAGGAGTACGCGCGAGACCATCAAACTCTTTGACTTGTTCTACGCCTCCGTAAGTGAAGCGCAGCAGGCACGACTGCAGAAGGCACTGGACGTGGTGCGCAGCGCCATCGACATCTTCGGACTCGAAGGTGTTTGCTTCAGCTTCAATGGTGGCAAGGACTCCACGGCCGTGCTGCATCTGCTACGTATCGTGATCGCCAAGCGCGTACTGGAGACAGCAGAGCTCGAGCTCAGCGCCGCCGCCGATGGCTCATCAACTGGCACAATCGTGACGTCGCCGCGCAACAGCTTCGTGTCGCCGGAGCTGCTGAGCGAGCAGGATCTGGAGACGCGCGTCCACGAGCACATGCACCGCGTGCCCGTCATGTTCTTCGACTCGCCCGATCAGTTCCCAGAGGAGCGCGAGTTCATGGAGCAGTGCATCTCGCGCTACCAGCTCAACTGCCACGTCTACAAGTGCTCCTTCGTGGAAGGCATCAAGGATATCTTGGACAAACTGCACGTCACAGGCGTCTACATGGGCGTGCGGGGCGGCGACCCGCATACGGAAGACATGGAGCACTTGGCGCCCAGCAGTCCTGGCTGGCCACCGTTCCTGCGCGTCAATCCCATTCTCAAGTGGACGTACAGCGACGTCTGGGACTTCCTGTGTGAATGCCGACTCGAGTACTGCTCGCTCTACGACCGCGGGTACACGTCGCTGGGCAACATTTACAACACCGTGCCCAACCCCAAGCTGTATCGCAGCGGCGGCGATGGCGAAGATGGCTATTACTTGGCGGCTTATGAGCTAGAAGATGGTAGCACAGAGCGCTGTGGCCGGAGCAAGTGACTGGAGCCACCCACATCCAGTCACATGCAGAGGCCGAACGAAGGAACCGGTGATAGAGAACGCTAGCGGCGCAAAGGTTCCTCGGCTGCCTGTCCCGGACGAAGATCTTATAGCCGTCGAGGGAAAGCTGGTCTCCATCTATCAGCAGAGGCAAAGTAGTGCTGATGTCACGTAGATTGGTCCACAAGTACTGCTTCTCACGTGCTACTCAGGCAAATAGACACCTAGCACATGCCAGAACCACTCAGCCATACCTGTCCTTGTCAGCTACTAGCGACGGCGCGAGCGGGAGCGGGATGGAGAGCGAGCACGAGCACTGCGTCTTCTGGGCGCTGGCGATCGCGACCGCGACCGCGATCGCGACGACGAGCGGTGGTAACGTCGCTGGCGGGAGGGACTACGAGGTGATCGGGAGCGGTGACGCGACGGCTCTGGGGATTGTCTTCTCCTGGGAGACACTGGGTGGCCCCGATGAACATCCCGAGAACGAGAACGAGATCGACGGCGACGCTGTTCTCGGACTGGCGACCGCGAGCGTGGACGACGTTCTTCATCCCGATGATGACGCCGCGACGTGGCTTCGTCCTCGCTCTCATCGTTCCGCGCTTGGTGACGTTTCGCTCTCTTCTCCTTCTTGCGCTCCTTCTTCTCCTTCTTCCTGAGCTTTTTGGCCGCCTTCTCGGCTCTGCGTGCCTCTTTCCGAGCCGCTTTCGAGTCGCCTTCGCGATCGCTTACAGTTCCAGGCAACGCGTACGTATTGTCCGCTTTCCCACTGGCGAGCTGATCCTTGTAGCGCTCGACCAGTGTCTTCTTGGGGCCGGATTCGAAGCCGGCAGCCTCCACGGGTGCCGCTCCCAGTCCTTCCACACGCTCCACGTTCATGCCATCGCGTTCCGCCTCACCACGCTTCAGCAGCTCCTTCATCTCAGCGGCGTCCAGGCCACCTACAGGCTCTGGACGCTTCCGTGGTGCAATACCCAATGCTTCGTTCATCATGTCCTCGTCGCGTTGCTTGGCTAGCGCCAGCTCCGACTGCAGCGCCACGGCGCGCTCCGACTTGCTCGCCTTCGCATACCACGTCAGATCCTTGCCTGTATGGAGGAATGCAGGCGCATGCAGTCAGTCACGAGCACGATAGATGTAGCGTCACTGCGCTAGTCAAGAGCAAGCACGCACCTTTCTGCCAGCGCCCGACGGGTGCTTGGACCGAGTGACCCAAGTAGTTCTCGCGGTACTTGTCGTTCTTCACGTCCTCCCACTTGAACTCTGCACAGACACCCGCATGCACAACCAGCGTCAGTATCGAGCTGCGCCACCGCCACACACTCACACATACCCGCGGACTATACAGGGCACACCACACACACACACGTACGATCAGCGCCGCCGCGCGTGCCGCCCACGCGGTAGTTGGTCTTGCCGAAGCTCATGCCTCTCGCTGCTGCTTTGAGCCTGGAGCAAAGCCAGCCCGCCGCCCCATAAATGGCCGGCCGGCAAACCTTTCGCAACGCATATGGAGGGCTCCCATCTGGCATATTGGCAACTCAGGATCTTATCTCCGTGGTAGAGAGCCGCTAGATGCGCAGTGCGAGTCTTGGAGCCATTCGAGCGGAGCGATCTCAAGGCGTTGGGACGGCAGCATGTCGGGCGGCAGCTTCCGCGAGCGCGGCAATGGCAAGGGCAGCGGCCCCGTGACCGGCGGCGGCATCTTTGCCTCAGGAAGCGGCAGTAGCGGCAGTACCGTCGTCACGAGCGGGGGGCCGGAAGGTGCCGGTCTGAACAACTACAGCACCTTCTTCTCGGCGGACCCGGTGCGTTGCTGGATCCACACGCGCTCGAAGCGCAAACGTGTTCGTAAAGGTGACAGTGGTGGTTTGGTGGTACTGTGCTGGCGTAGGGCGTGCGCACGCTGCTGCGGACGTCGGACAGCATCGAGCAGACGCGACGCACGGTGCAGGAGTCGGAGGAGGTGGCCAAGAACGTCATGGTGGACTTGGAGTTGCAGCGCTCGCAGCTGCACGACATGAAGGGCATGGTCACGGAGACCTCAAGCATGACAGGCCAAGTGCGCAACCTGCTGCAGATCATCGCCGACCGCTCCTACCGCAAGAAGGTGCGCGATCCAACACCCGTGACCCCCCGTCGTCCCATGCTCCGGTCTCGTCTTGCATTGCTAATACTGCTGCGTTACTCCGGATCGCGCTACGCATGCAGATCTGCCTGTGGTCGGTCATTGTGGCGCTGGCCATCACCGACATGCTCGTATTCTATCTATTGTTCCTGCGGAATTAAGCTCCGTTGCCGCTGCTCTGTGGAGGCCGCAGCACAGATCGCTTTGCTTCCAAATCCAAACGTCATCTTGTCTTCCCAGTGCCCCACACGCAAGCAACCAGACGGCCGATTCAAACGTCACCAAGCCAAGACCCTCGAGATTGTATGCCGTCGTTGTTCTCGCTCTCCTGTCTGTTCCTGCTCTGCTCTGCTTCTCTCGCTCGCACTCATGCTGTGCCGTGCCGGCTGCTGCTGTTATTTAGTGCGGGTGGGGAGAAATAAACTACTTACGAATCCGCCGTCGCTGCTGCTGTCCTGCTGTCCTGCTTACTGCTTACTGCTCGGGCTGCATGCCACCGCCGCCCATCTGCTTGCCAGCGCGCATGACCTCGTCCACCAGCAGCAACTGCGACGCCAGCGTCGTGGCCAGGTGGATGAACTGACGCTTGACGCGGTAGTTGTCCCAGATGCCCTCCTGCGCCGGCAGCATGGGCTCGCCCGAGAAGAGATCGATACCCACGGCCTCACCCGAGTTGGCGTGCTCTTCCTGCACGGCAATCAGCGTGTCCTGCACATCCAGTCCCGAGTTCTCCGCGAGCACCTTGGGGATCACCAGCAGCGCGTCCGCGAACGCCTGCACGCCCAGCTTGGCACGGCCCTTGACCGTGGCCTTGAACTTGCACAACGCCTCATGCGCACAGAGCTCAAAGGCGGCAGCGCCAGGCACCACGCCCTTGTCCTCAATGGCGTTGTTCACAGCACGGATACCATCGCGGATGGCGTCCTTGATCTGCGCGATCGTGTGCTCGTTCGGACCCTTAATCAGGATGGAGCACGACTTGGGGTGCTGCACGTCCTCCACGAAGGTGTAG
This sequence comes from Halophytophthora batemanensis, assembly GCA_023338225.1. Lineage (NCBI taxonomy): Eukaryota > Oomycota > Peronosporomycetes > Peronosporales > Peronosporaceae > Halophytophthora > Halophytophthora batemanensis. The sequence continues at coordinate 3,847 of JAADYK010001157.1, read as the reverse complement.
CGCTCTTCGCCCAGCGTCTGCTCGTACACCTTGCCGGCGTAACCCAGCATGGACTCGTCCATGTCGTCCGTCGAGTTGATGGGCATACCGCCACACGCCAGCGTTATCCGCTCCATGTTACGACGCTTGGCACGACGCAGTGCCAGGATGCCCTCCTTGGCCAGCATGTCCAGCGACAGCGGGTCGATGCCCTTCTGGTTGATGATCACGAACGATTTCTTGTTCTCGTCCGTGCACACCTCGCGCTTGAGCTCGATGATCTGACGCACCTTGTCGTCCGTGAAGCGACGTTCGGCCTCCACCATCTTCTCGCGCTGCTCGGCGCTGTTGTAGAAGAAGCCCGAGTTCACCTCGCTCTTCTCGTACTCGAGCGACACGTTGCACGTCATGATGAAGCAGTTCTCGAGCGACGTGGGCATGTCCGGGTGACGGGATCCGTGGTCCAGCACCAGTCCCTTCACCAGCCGCGTGTCGCTGCTGCTCTGGTGCATCATGTGCATGATCTCAATCATGTGCAGGTCCACGGGACGGTCGGGTACGGCAATGGTCAGCACGGCATCCGTGATGATCTCCGTCAGCTGGTCGGCCAGCTTCTCATCCAGCTTCGTACGCAGCGAAGTGCGCGCCACCGTGCACAGCAGCTCGCGGTCCTTCAGGATGGCTTCGTCCGTGGTCTTGAGCGAGTCCAGCACACGCAGCGCCTCATCCTTGGCCAGTTCAAAGCCTTCCGACAAAATACGCGGGTGCAGGCCGTCAGCCAGGAACCGCTCCGCCTGCTTCAGCAGCTCACCAATGAACAGCACCGTCGACGTGGTGCCGTCGCCCTACACGCCGCACACAAAGCCACGGTTTAGTCCTCAGTAATGCGTACTTAACGCGCTTTTGGCGTCGATAATGATGGCAGTAGACTCACCGTGATGTCGTCCTGCGCCGTGGCCGCACGCGCGATCAGCGCCGCCGTCGGGTGCTGGATCTGCATCTCGTGCAGCAGCACGTTGCCGTCCTTGGTCAGCTTGATCTGGCCGGCGCCGCCCACCAGCATCTTGAGCGTGCCGCGCGGGCCTGGGCGCGTTAGTACGGAGGGGAGGCGCATGTTAGATCTCCCTCTTTCGGGGCTCGCAGAGGGCAAAGACGCAGGGGGAGAGCTGCAAGCAGCGAGCTGCGCACTGGCCACCCACCGAGGTTGGACTTGAGCACGCCCTGCAGACCCTTGGCGGCGCTCACGTTCACCAGCAGAGCCTCCGACTTGCTCACGATCTCGGCGTTGGGGTTCATGCCGCGGACGCTCATGCTTGCTTTACGGACGGGAGCTCTCGCTTCTAGCTCTCGGGATCTCTCTCTTGCTTGTGCTTGATGGTGGAGCTGTGGCGGCGGCTCGGCGCCGCGATCTACGATAAATGACGGGGCGGGGGCTCGTGTACCGCTTTCACCGGCACAAACGGGAAACATTGCAGGGAGGAGTCGGTTAACTTACCATCTCCGAGGTCGATCTGTGGCGAGGGGGAGGCATTTCTGGAGCGCTCCACCGACCGCCCCACATCGGACTTTGGCGCAGTGGATTAGATTCTGAGACGGAATCGGACGTCACCTTGATGCAGCAGGTTCCTGCCTCGCCGTCTGCAGGTCTCCAGGTCTCCAGGTCCTGGGCGGAGTCGACTGCCCGTGTCCACTGCTTTGCAGCTCGCTGTCGTGAGCGTGCTCGCCCTTGTCCATCGACGATACTCAAGGTGTTTGTCTACCACGCTGCAAAATGGCAACGAACCCAATCACAGCCAGCCACTTCTCCATGCCAGGGTGCTTCGCTCACCCAAAGCCCAACGCTCAGCACGTCCACATCTCGGAACTACAGCTTTAATTTACTTGTTACTATTTCTCGCCACGACTCCATCGTCGCGGTCAAATTGCGTCTCATTCGACACTTCACTACTGTACACTATCTACTCGTGGGGCCGACGAACTGCCTTACGCAGAGGTTTCACGCAGCAGGTCCTCCACGTCCACATCGTCAAACTCCACATCTTCGTCTCCGTTGGACGTCTGTGCCGTGGCCTCTTGCTTCGCCCTCTCCTCCTGCACGAAACGGTCAGCCTCTTCCTCCAGCATGTGGTCCAGCTCAACGTCATCCACTTCCTCGGACGACGTCACAGCGCCAGGAAGGTTGTCGCGGTGGTCCTCCACGCGCTGACGCACCTCCCGCTCGTGGGTCTCCACATCCGGGCGGCGGCGCACACCAGTGACGCTGTTGCTCGCCTCGTTCTCCTCCGGCTCGGGTTCCTGCTCCGGCTCCGTCTGTGCGGCACGACTCACTCCAGTCGCTGGCGCCGGCGTACTTTCTGGGGTGGCCTGGGCTGCCGCATCCGCTTGTGTGGGGAGCTGGTAGCGACAGGTTGGACACACGTTGTGTTCCACCAGCCAGGGCATGCCGCAGTCCTTGTGGAAGGTGTGGCCGCATGGCAACGACAACACCTTCTCGTCCTTCTCGTACTCGCTCAGACAGATCACGCACTCCGTGTGCTTCTCCGTCGTCGTCATGGCTGACGTCCATGTCTTCACTGGCAGCTTGTCCAGGAACGGCTTGCTGGTTGGTGGCGGGCCATGCTGCTCGCTTTGTGCGCGCTGGAACAGCTCGTTGATCGCACGCATGAAGGCGTCCCCGCCGTTTGCCGCGCCCCCGTTGCCACCCGGCATCTGGCCGCCCATCATGGCGTTCAGGTATTGCGCCGGCGACGGTGTGTAGGCCATCTGCAGTCCATTGCCGAACTGCACGAAGAAGGTGGGCGGTGGCGGCACGAAGAACATGAACATGGGGTGCCGCGTCTCCTGGCCGGCCGCCGCGCCGGCGCCCGCCGGCTGCGTGGCTGTGGGGCCGCTTGAGCCGCTGCTGTTGCTTGCGCTCATGTCGTCTGCTGAGGCTCGATACTCTCGCGCCTGCCTGTCTTGCACTTGTCTTACTGCTTGCTTGGCAACTTGCCGAATGAGGGCCTGAAGTGTCGCTTCTTTGAAAGGCCTTGAAGTCGGAATGGCGACAAAAATCAAGCGAAGAAAGCCGCACGTGTCGCTGCTGTGCTGTGATTGGGCAGGAGTGCCGGCCTTCGAGAGTTTTCCGCCCGTGGGGGCCGCGGATTGGCTGAAACGCGCGCCGCGCTCTCGAAGATTCTATTTTTAGGTTCGAGAAGCCGCAGGTCTGATTGCGTCGGCTCGCTGGGAATGCAATCGCGAAGTGATCATGGCCACGAAAAGTTCTCCTCGTGCGGCTGGGTGCGGGCCTCGCCTGCTGTGGCGGCGGCAAGACGCGAGGAAGGCCGCCACTGGGAGGAGATGGCCGGGAGTTCCGGTGACCAGTGCCGCGTGCGCCCTTGGACGCCAGTGAGCTAAGATGCGTTGCTTGGGCGAAAGGCGTTACCGGGAGCTCGTGTAGTACTTGTCGCGGCGTCAAGACGTTCACCGCCCGGAGAAACCCGCGCCGAAACGACTGCCACGAACTCGAACTTGAATGCACTCCTGGCTGCCTGGCTGGCTGCCGGCTTGTCTTGTCCGTTACTGCTGCTGCTGTGCGTCCGAGCAAAGTAGTGTTGGAGCACACGCGCCGTATAAGCAAACATGCAGAAGAGCTGGAGCTAGCCCGGAGTGAAATGCGAGCTCACGTTGAAAGAAGAGACACGCAGACACCAGAGACACCAGACAAACAACACTGTATTAAGGCATCACGAGCCCACGCAGGCCAGAAGCCCAATGGCGTCTCGGCCAGTAGATGAGAGAACCAACGGCACTCGCAAACAAGGTGCCGTGCAGCCACCTTCGGAAGGCGGTTGTGCTTCACGTTCTGCAAACAGTACCAGCATATTGT
>JAADYK010001156.1:0-10862 GCA_023338225.1 Halophytophthora batemanensis | reverse complement strand
CCTTGGCCGCCTTGGAGCGCGCCTCGTAGAACACGAGGTCCATGGCGTCGAACACGCCGTGGTTGTGGTCTTTCTGGCCCACGACCTTGGTGTTGAGCGTCGCAAGGCCCGGTTTACCTGCTCCAGCCGCACGGGACTGCGTGCTCTGGAACTGCAGCGTGTTGAGACAGTAGCGGATGTCGTTGTCGCCGCTGGAGCAGAGCGCCGCCAATGTGCCAGTGGTGCCTTTGACGCCTTCCTGCCGACAGATGAACTTGAGTCGCGTAATGAGACGTTGCGGGTGCGGCGTGTCCAGCACGAAGATCTTGGCCATCTGACGTAGCGGACGCAGTACAGACGCGTACTGGTCGTTGCAGATACAGATGAGCGGGCGCGTGAGCGGATGGCAGTTGCGTGACGGTGCCTTGGCTCCCGGCTTCCTCTTCTTGGGCGCTAGAGGCGCCGCCACGATCTCCTGGATGGCTGCAATGGCCGATTTGCCATCGGACCCGTTGAGCGCGCCGTCGATCTCGTCCAGAATGAGGCAATTCGGCTTGCGCTCGCCAAAGATGGACTGCATCTCCATGGCACTCACGAGTTTGTTCTTGAGCACGGAGGCCGTGCGGTCATCACTGGCGTTCACTTCGATTGGGTTGTAGCCAGCGTGGCGCGCCACGATGTTGGCCAGCGTGGTCTTACCGGCACCAGGTGGACCGCAGATCAAGATGAGCTTCTCGAACGGCCGCTTATCTTCCGGTTCGTCTGTGGCGCCATTGTGGCCGCTCTCGCCCAGTTTCGGCATGAGTGGATGCCACGCGGACTTGTTGTTCGAGGCACCAAAAGCGCGAGATTTGGCTGGGGAGATTGGTAGCGCACCGCCATTGGGCCGCTTCTTCTTGGGGAAGACGAAGGCGTCCCACTTCTTGATCCAGGACAGCACCTCCCGGTTTGTTCGCTCGTCGCTTAGCAGGTCGGTGAAATGCTGCGGTCGGTACTTGTCCAGCCACAGTGTCGCGTTGGACGTGATGTCTGCTGCTGGCACTGTCGCGTTGGTTGGTGAGCCAGACACAGGCGAAGGCTGGCCGTCCTTAGAAATGGCATCTTCAATTTCGCTCTGGTAGGAGCACGGAAAGCAGCACGCGAATACGATCAGAAGAGCTACGTACACTGGGAGAACACTGGGAATGACAGCCAACGAGGAGGAAAACGTACCCGCTCGATGGACTCCATCATTGCTTTGATGGGGATGAGGGATGCTGCACCTGCAGCCGCATTGCGAGAAGCAGAGACTTCGTGCAGACTGTCAGTCGGCTTCTTCTTGCGCAGGAACATGCGCTTACCGTCGCGAAGTACGACCGGCAGGGAGTCCACGTCAATGGGCGGACGGCTGTACAGGAACGACGCCGTGGTGGTATCCACCGCTGCCGTTGCTGTCCGGCCACGAGCCACACGGTCACCTATACGTTCCACGTCCTCCATATTCACATCGTTGGCTGGATCCACCGTCTCGATGTCCTCTCCGAGCAATGCCGAAGTGCGCGCCAGCACACTCTCCAGACGGCTCTGCGCTCGCGCGATACTGTCCTGCGCGTCAGACAGGCCGCCCATCTCCACAGCCGGCTTCGCTCTCGCAGCGGCATTGCTCGGCCCGCCAGAGGGAGCTGAAGCGGATGAAGACGCGGCGGCGTGCTCCTCGGCCTCCATGGCCATCATGGCTTCCTCGGCCGCCTCCATCTCGTTGGCGTGCATGGCCTCCCACTCGTCCATCTCGTCGAACTCCTGCTCGAACGCATAGATGTCTGCGTCCGTCGCCATGGCGGCTGTCCCTCCCTCGCTCGCTGTCGCTGCGTGGATCCACGTGCGCCTCCGTGCGCTGCTCGCGTCCGTTCCTACTGCTTTGGTGCTTGATTGTGGTCGCTCGCTTGGCTTCGCGCGGCCAAAATAAGCGCGAACGCACCGGATTGGTCGATAATGCGAGGGAGTGTACCGTGAGGCGCATTTATAAGGGGTGCTTTTATATACGGGACAAGGTGCACGTATCCGCCAGGACTGGACACCGGTGGACACCCCGCAGTCCTCAGCGAGGAGACAGCGTTCCGCCACACAGACAAGACTGGCAGTGAGCAGCAGCTGCGGCTGTCGTTCAGCAGTGTCACGACAAGCGGCACTCCGACATTGAGCGATGTCGGGATATCGTTCCTTCCAGGACTCAGGTTGTACCTGTACGAGCCGCGTATAACGGAAGTTCCAGCCGATGGCTCGCAGCAATCCATGCCTGAACGCTTGCTACTACTCTCACACGGATCATAGCGAGCTGATCGAGTAAATACACCTTTGAACACGATAAGTCGGCCCAGATCCAGACTCGGAACAAACACCAAGCGACCTCGACTGCTTCTCAGCGCACGTACTTACTGCAGCGTTATCCACCGCTCGCTGCCCACCGATTCCATGTGCCAATGCAAAGCTGAAGCTTATAATATACACTCAGTAGTGCTGGTCGAAGGACGGAGGAGGCGACTGCCTCCGTTCCAGTGTGCGTGCCAGATCGTGGAACTCGTCCACCGTGGACTTGAGCTCGTTCTGACACTCAGCCACCATTTCCGCCCGTCGTCGCTGCGCTTCGCTGTCCATCGCCAGCGCATCCAGACGCGTGAGACCCTGGTCTACCAGCATGTCGTCCAGCAGTGCTTCCGTCTGCTGCAGCAGCTCCGAGCTCTTCGACACGGCGTACGGCACGGCCACAGGCTCGTTCAGGTCGAACGACCTCGCGTACAGATCCTTGGACATGGTCTCCACCAACTCCTGCAGCTTTAGCATGTGCGACTCGTACGATTTACTCTGGTGTTGGAGCTCTGCGATCTGCTCGTTCGCTCTCAGTAACTAACAACGGGACAAATACCACAACAGACCCCGACACCAGCCCTTGAGTGACTTTCTTGCGCCAAACGCTTGAACACCAACGCAACGTGCGGAGCAATACCTGCTGGCTCAACTTCTCGTTCGCATAGCGCTGCAATTCAAACACAACAGCCGTGGGATTAGCATGAGATGACAGGTTTGTGTGTTGAGGCATGCAAAGGTGGCGGCGGTGCAAAGTCAGCAGCACACACAAGCACGAAGCACGAACGAACCATCGCAGCCAGTCGACTCTTGCTCAGCAAGCTCTGATCCAGCGGTGATGGGAGACCCGTCGAGCGCACCAGCATCCGCTCTCGCTTCCAGCGGCGCTGGCGCACACGGTCTCCCATCGTTCTCTCGCTTTATATTAACAGAGCAGGGCACCGTCAGAGACGGAGGAAACAACGAGAGCCAATGTCCATGCACTTGCGCCCCAAAGTGCGTGATAACACGCTGGTGGCTTACCTGCGATGGAGCTGTGTCGGGTCGTGCAGTTGCTCCCAAGACGCAGCATACACCCAGCCGCTCTCATCCGTGTGCGCGTGGATATCGCAACTCCAGTCCGAGATCCACTCCCAGTTGGGTGTCGGCAGTGTAACCTCTCCAAAGCACGCTTCTTCGCCACTGGCGCGACAAAACACGGGCTTCTCCGCCTGCGCTAGCCACCGCGCTGTGCCCCGCGGATGCATATCTTGTTTCTCGAAGAGCTCCTCCTCCACGCGGAAGGCGTCCGGCGCGTTGGCACGTCTGTGGCGGTAGCAGGGCGTGCATCGTGCGTGCTCGAGCTCGTCCTGGTACCGCTCCACCAACTGCTCCATGGCTTCCACCTCGCTACGCACAGGTTCAGAGTCAGCAGAATCCTGGGTGGTAGTAGGTATCAATGCAGCAGACGCAGAGAAAGATGCCATACCTCCGCAGCATCTGGCATTCGGCCTCCAGCTCCTGCTCTCTCTCGCTCATGTCTGGCCGCTCAAGATCGCGCGCTTGACACGAGATCTATGCCGGCTCGGGCTCCAGTGCCACGGGAACAGAGGAGCGTGCAGAGGGAGAGAGAGAGAGGCTGGTGCTTGGCTCGTTGTGCGCGGAGCCCAGTGCGATTCCCGCCTCAGCCTTCCTGGGCTTCTCGCGATGTGTCTGCCATCTCGTTCGACCCGAGTTCTATTGCTTGAAGTCAGATACAAATGCCCGATTTCAACCAATCAGCGACTGATTATCCCTCGAAATCCGCGTCAAGGTGTGCCTCGTTTCAGCCAATGGTGGTCGCCCTAAAACGAAGGACCGGGTGCGTAATTACGCATCAGAGGCGTATTTACAAGCGGACGAGACGAGGCTTTTTACGAGGCGGCTCGCGACCTCTGTTAAATGAGGGCACGCGTATTTGAGGACCATTGTGCTAGTGGCCTATACCAGCAGTAGATGACCTCCACAGTGCCTTCATTGTCCCTAGACTGCTCCGCGGCTCGCCCGGAGCCTTCAAACCTCCCCACAGAGCACTTCAGACTGCGTCAGAACTCCCCCACATCGGCGAACTGCTTGGTATACAGAATACTTTCTAGCGAGAGCTCCGTGAGCAAGCGGGTTGGAGGGTTCTTGTGCACGCTGGTTAGCGCGAAGGCCTCCTCGACTGTGGCAGTCCCCCACATTACGGATACAACTCCGCCACAGAGCGTTGGAAGCAACCGGCAGTCTTCGCTCCCAACGCGTGCGTCCCTCCACGATGTAGCGAACGAAGCTGTCGCTGTCAGTGCACCAAACTGCTTGCGCACAGTCTGCTATTGCATGCACCCCAGACGCAGCGCACGATATTCTTGTTTGGTCTGATCCCTCTCTTCCATGACGAGGTGTCGCTCCAGTTGGGACACCTGGCCAAGTAGCAGACGATGAAACTCCGGGTTAAAATCCTACACAGCAACGGGGAAGGACAGGAGGAGGAGCTTCGTCGGGGTTGTTGGCTCTGTCTCTCTTGTCGACCAGACTGCCGATACCCGAAAGGATTGCGAGACATTTGCTGTAGCCGTGAAGATGCTCTTGAAGGCGTCCGGGTCGAGCACGGTCAGTCGCTGCCAACGAGTCCACCGTATTCGTGGCGAAGCCGTCAAGCTCCTTCAAGAACTCCACGGTCGCACTTGAGCTGACTGCAAACTTGCTGCCGCCGAAGACACCAATGGGCAGGCGAGCGATTGTGCAGACAGCTGTTGATGGGGCCTTCGTTGCCGCGCCTCATACAGTCACGGAGATGGCGTGGCCGCGTTCCCATGAACGACTGTAGCGCCAACGCCTCTCTCTCGTCTTCTTCCGTTCCGTCATCTTCCCGGAGTTCTACTCCTCCACCACTGTCGTGCTCGTGGGTTGAGGCCACTTACACCCTCCTTGGTTGTGGAATGAAGGGCGAGCAGCACCAGCTCGTCAGCGAGCACGTAGACCAACACTGTCGAGTCCTCCGGGGCTTCCGGCGCTCGGCATTATTGTCCAATGAGAGTCTGCAACATAGTTTTCTACAATTTGATTCGTTGAAATAGAGCCGTACAAGGCGGCACGCTGGCGGCCATTGAAGAGGACGCTTGCCCTCATCCTGAGCGCTTCACTCGTTCAAAAGAGGCCTGCACGCGACCAGTCAATCGGATCCGTTGGACGCGAAAAGGTGGACTGGCTGGTGAGAGGGCGTCAGTTCATTCAGCAAGTTCCGTCCGCGGGCGCAGCGGACAGCGTAGGAGGAGTGCGGGCGGCAGGCAGCAGGCAGCAGGCAGCAGCAGGCGATTGTGCGCGCGCGGCGGTAGCTTTGGCGGCGGCGCGGCGTCGTGTGTGTGTGTGCCTGCGTGTGGTTGGCTTTCGTGTGGGTTTTGGCTTTGCGTGGCGGTTTTCAAGTGATTACACACTAAGATGACGAGTCTGAGGAGGAAGAGCGCCTCACTGCATTGCGTTCTGCCGTGCTCCGAGGCGACTCGGACTCCTATAGTGAAGAATACTTCGAGGCATTTGTATGATGAGACCGAACAAGTGTATAGCTGCGTGTGTCCGTGTGCGTGTGTGCGCGCGCGTGTGTGTGCCTTCATTGCGTGAGCTGTCAAGGATGTCATCAAACATATTTGCTACTCTAGATATGCCTCCGGGCATGGTGACGACATTTCAATCACCAAGATCGCTGAGACGGCTTCTCCATTGCTTGTGTGCATATTGTACGTACGTACGGAAGTGGTGTGTGTGCACGCGCGCGAGCGTTGTGACTGGAATGGCGATGACGAATGCTATAGGGACATCTGAGAAGCGGGGAGTACAGAGTGCTCTTCCGCCTGAAGATAGTATATAGTGGAATCTCATTACCTGAGCCTTTCGAGTTTGCAACCGCGTGTGCGTGTTCGTTCGTGCTGTGCGTGTGTGCGTGCAACCAAAGTGTCAAATTCTCGCCGCTCTCTCCCCGTGGGCAGTAGAAGCCGAATCTTTGGGAGACCCAACCTCGCGCGGAGACTCTCGCTGTGTGCGCGCTGATCCTTCCACCTGGAGGAAGGCGGCAGCAGAAATGTTGTGGAGCGGGCACCAGTCTCTGCGCGGACATCCACACTCAATCTCTATACCTTCAATACACGTGTTCAACAGCCACGTCTTCCTCTTGTTGTTCGCGTTGCTGGCACCCTTGTTCCTTGTGTCGCTTGCAATGTGAGCTAGATGCGCTCGTCGCTAAAACGGTCGCTGTGTTCACTGCTGTCGACTGCCGACCGCTATCAGTAGATAAACTGCTCGGGATGACTGGAGTTGCACGTCGGGCCTCTCTCTCTCTCTCTCTTGGTTTCAATCGGAAGAACCTGCGGCGGACTTGCTGCTTACGAATCTACCGGCCGGAACAAACTGCTCTTCTGGAACTTGAGCACCTATACAAGCACCACAACACACCGTGGATCAGTGCAAGCACTGGCAGGTATCACGGAAGTCGATGCAACGAGTGCGTAGCGAGCCGTACCTCATTCCCGACGCTGGTCCAGTGCGGCCGAAGTTCACGCGCGAACAGCTCGATCTTCCTGTCGCTAGGTGCGACCACATCTTCACCGAAGAAACACTCGGGCGGTGGCTTCCAGGAGTGGCGCAGTGGGATGCTCAGCACAACTCGCGGCTGGCCACCGAGCTTTGACCTCAATCGCTGCTCACACTCGGCATCTTTGCCGCGGTACGCGACTACGAGCGTCTCCACAGGCAGGCGATGCGTCGAGTCCAATGGTGCCACCAATTCCCCACTCGCGCTGAGCTTGAGCCAGTACCAGGACGCGTGGTAGACGAAGCCCCAGGCGGGCAGCAGGTGCTCCCGCAAGAAGGCCGAATAGCGGGGCCGATTCGTGACCCACACTGCCAGCACGCACTCCTGCTCGTCTGCAAGCCTAAGCACGTCGATCTTCAGCAGCTCCGAATGATGGAACGTGGCGTATCGCCGCGCACGCTCCACACTCTTGTTCTCCCACGGCGGGTCCATGACGATGAGTCGATGTCTTCCCAGCTCCAATCGCTGCAGTTCCCGTACGTCCGTTAGAGCAAAGCGGGCCCCAGCAGGCAGCAGGACGCTTTCGCCTTGTTTGCGGTCCATTGTCGCGACTTGGAGACCATCTGTGCTGTTGCAGTGAAGGTTGCCATCCGCGAGATCCTTGCCTTCCAGTGACGCGGGCAGGCTCTTGAGCACAGACTGCAGTGCGGCTTCCACGGCCGTCGAGTTGTCGTTTGGGAAGCGAGGCAGGAAGTCACGCATCACAAAGCGCGCGCTGAAACGCGCGTGTGCGTCTTGTAACGCGTGGCGCACCGTTGCTGCCAGAGGCACGAACTTGCCTTGCGCGACGAGCTCTTGCAGCTGCGCCGCGCGTCGTCGCGCTGCTGCAACGCGCTTGCGCTTGCGGCGAGCCGCTGTCGCACTTGGTTCTGCTGGCGCGGAGGACGGCGCACGGATGAACGCGCGCGCTGGGATCTGCAGCGAGTCGCCGTGCACACGGAGCCGTCCGGCGTAGTACCCGTTCACCACGGCAGCGTGGTTCACGCACGCCACTTTCCAGGACGACGTCGCCGTTGTGCTCTGCATTTTCGACGTTGCTGTGCTCCCTTCGTGGTCGCTGGGGAAGCTCCCCGAAGGCATTCACTGTGAGAATTGGTTCGGACTATTGTGATCGATGCTGGCAGTGAAGCTACTTTCGGCGTTTGAAGGGCCGAGAAGTGCAAGTGGGCCAGGTGGCTGCGTGACTCCCGCGCCCGCAGACTGCGCGTGTATCCACTGCAGGGCGATCTCTGCTCGCTTTGGAGCTGCGCCTCGCTCGCTGTTGGCAGTGGCCCCAGCTTGTGCTGCCAACTAACCTGCTGGCAGCTCGATTGGACCCCGCGGCCAGTTGGTGACGCCGAAACGCGGGTGGCTGCTGCCTGCGGCGTGCGACGACCGCTTCCCTCGAGTCGGCCATGCGGTTGTATCTAATGGCAGACGGCCTCGCGGCGCGTGGCAGGCAGCTCGACTTGGACTCGCGGCGCACGGTCGCGGCGCAGCAGACCGACTCAAGACACACCAGATGGCCAGCCGTACTGCGGGGAGTGCTCGAGAACTGCGACGGCCCTGGCCCTGCTCGCCCTTGACTTGGTCGCCGTAGACACCTGCCCGCCTTGCAGCCAAGGAGTTGAAAGTTGGCGTCCCGTACATTTCCCAAGTGGCGTGGGCGTGAGATTGCCCGAAATGGGCTGAAAGGCTTCTCGACGACGAGGAAATGCGCCCTCCGCTTGGAGGTTCTGTGGTCATGTTCGCCGATCTCGTCTTTTGGACTGATCGATGCCCCCAACGTCTGGCAGCTTGCGCGTGGTCTCGAACCTCCAATCTCACCGAGAGTGTCCCCGACAAAAGCCATCTCTGCTTCTAGTCGCCCTCTTCTTGCAGCCATCGACCTGCAACGCATTCCCCCAGGAGGGCAATTCCAAGTCGGCCATTGATCTAGCCGTATCGCCACCGCAAAGGCAGCAAAGCCTATGCAGCTCGGGTGGAGGTGCTGTTTCGCACGGCCCGCGCGTCCAGCGTGGTGAACTACGCGACCGCAGTAAAAGACCTTGCAGCCGACAGAACTCTTTTCGCCTTTGAGAGGCGGCGTGGCCAGCATCGTAGCCCGCTCTTTTTCTCACGCTGCCACGGCCGCTTCCCAGTCTTGCGAATTCATGTGCCGTGGTTCCAACCCAAAGTCGTCGAGGCGGGTAGTTCCCCGGTCACGCTCCAACTCTGCTTCTCAATGCTATCGAGTCGGAAACCCGTGCTTCACGTAGCGGAAGTGCCGGTCTCCGTGTAATTCAAAGCCAAGACAGCAGCTTGCAATTCGCGTCGATCTCCAGCTTGTAGTCTTTACCCAAAGTTGTCCGAGTAGACAGGGACAGAGAGTTCGACAGGAAGAAGCGCAGAAACCATGCCGTCTCCGCCTCGCCCGTAGAGCAGGAGAGACGGCACACGGGGCAAGCCCGCAGTTTGGAGCCTAGGATTGAAAGGCAAATTCCTGCATCAATCAGTGAGGGTCTGTGGGATACTCTCCGATCTGAAGACAACCTATTCCGAAGTAGTGCGAGTTGGTTGCTGGTGGCGGTTCACCTCACCTTCAGAGTCACCTTGTGTGCGTTGGCTTGAACTGGCATTGCCGCGACTCAACGCCACTATTGTGGTATGCGCGACCAAAGCAAGGCAGCTCCAGGTCGCGGGTGAAGTCTTGACGGCGAGCTTCCCAAGGGCACTTGGCATTTTGCAATGAACTGCCCCGATGCTCCCACCTCACAACTCACAGCTCTCTGGACATCATACTCGTTCACCACGGCATAAGAGGTTCTTGCTCTTTTGTTGGAAATGTAAAAAAAAAAGCTGGGTTGTCCCTAAGACCACTCAACTACGCTGAAGCACCAAACCAATCGCGAAGTGAAGTGCTGACAAACGTGGTGGGCCCGTGTTCCACCTTCGCCGGCACTGCTGCAGCTGCCTCTGTCCACACAGATCGTACAGCCTGTTCCGGCGGCAATTCTTTCGTTGCCGCCAGCAAAACGAGCCAGCCAAGTTCATCGCCGTGATGTGCCACACGTGACAAACCACATGTCGTCGTCTTGCATGTCGTTTGCGTTGTCCGTCACTTCACCCGCTAAATCCTCCTCTCGCCCGTTGTTTGCCACCAGCTGCATCGTTTCTCTGGTGTCTCCCTCGCTGCGAACTCAAGGCGGCCACTGCTTATCAGGAATGCCGAGCAGGAAGAGAGTGACAAGCGGACAGCACTGCAGCAGGTACTTCCTGGCGCGGACTGCGCGGCCAGAGTGTCTTGCCTGCTTCTCACAGTAGAAGCAAGTCGTGGTCGGGAATCTGTTGGGATGTGGGCCTCCCGAAAGCCAGCGCGAAATCGGAGAGGGTCGACGCTCAGGTCCTGCTGCTGATCTAGCGCCATTTCGCGTGGGTGTCTCGCGCGCTTCGCGTTGGGCATCGTCGCAGCGCCGGACCAGTTGAGCGCAACACACATTTTCCGGGACAGGGATGCGAGCGCTGCGCCGGCGCTGCGGGCATGCGCGAAGGTAGGCGAGCGACGTCGAGAAGATGTGGTCCAGCAGGCAGCGCACCACCACCGTGCTCGTCGGCGACTCCCAGCCTGGTGACACAAGCGTGCACTCACGGCGATCGAGCTCGGCGAGGACGGTGTCGGTGGAGGGAACGTAGGTGCGTAGCAGAGAACCGGGTGATGGTTTGTGTCAGCGCGGTTCCTGTGGGCGGAGATCGGCCTCCGAAGATGGCTGTGTTGCGAGCCTTCCAGATCTCCAGCAGGAAAGCCCCTCGAAAGCAAAACCAGACCGCGAGCGTGAACCCCAAGTCGTCGGCCCACTGCTCGTGGTTGATTTCCTCCGAGCCCACGAGGAACTCGGTCCAGGCCAAGCACTTTCGTACTAGCTGGGACCATATTGGCCGAAGGCGCTGCCACACCTGGCATACTCGTCGGCACTGCCAGAAGCAATGCTCCTGTGTT
>JAADYK010001155.1:0-10874 GCA_023338225.1 Halophytophthora batemanensis | reverse complement strand
GCGCCATCCTCGCCGAGTACGTGTGGATTGGCGGCAGCGGCCAGGACCTGCGCTGCAAGACCAAGACGCTGACCAAGCCCGTGAACTCGATCGCGGACCTGCCGATCTGGAACTTCGACGGCTCGAGCACGGGCCAGGCCCCCGGCGAGGACTCGGAGGTGCTGCTGCGTCCCGTGGCCATCTTCAAGGACCCGTTCCGTCGCGGCAAGAACCTCCTGGTGCTGTGCGACTGCCTGAAGCCGGACATGACGCCCATTGCCAACAACACGCGCGCGGACGCCGCCCGTGTGATGGAGGCCGCGAAGGGCGAGGAGGCGTGGTTCGGCATTGAGCAGGAGTACACTCTGTTCGAGGCGGACAACGTGACGCCGTACGGCTGGCCGAAGGGCGGTTTCCCTGGCCCGCAGGGCCCGTACTACTGCGGTGCTGGCGCGCACTCGGTGTTCGGGCGCCTCATTGTGGACGCGCACTACCGCGCTTCGCTGTACGCTGGCATCAACATCTCGGGCATCAACGCCGAGGTGATGCCTGGTCAGTGGGAGTACCAGGTTGGTCCGTGCACGGGCATTGAGTCTGGCGACCACCTGTGGATGTCTCGCTACATTCTGCTGCGCGTGTGCGAGGACTTCAACGTGAACGTGTCGTGGGACCCGAAGCCGATCCCGGGCGACTGGAACGGCGCGGGCTGCCACACGAACTTCTCGACGAAGAAGATGCGCGAGGAGGGCGGCATGAAGTACATCATCGAGGCCATCGAGAAGATGAAGCTGAAGCACAAGGAGCACATCCTGGCGTACGGCGAGGGCAACGAGCGTCGTCTGACCGGCCGCCACGAGACCGCGAGCATGGACGTGTTCTCGTACGGTGTGGCCAACCGTGGTGCGTCGATCCGCATCCCGCGTGTGGCTGAGAAGGAAGGCAAGGGCTACTTCGAGGACCGTCGCCCGTCGTCCAACATGGACCCGTACGTGGTGACGTCTCGCATCATCAAGACCACGGTTCTGAACGAGGCTTAAGCTTGCTGGTGAGGCGTGCAAGTTGCAGCGGCTTGTTCCGTGTGTGTAGTGGTGTGCTTGGTCGTGGCGTGTTCGCCGCCGTTGCCTGTGTAGGGCAAAGCGTGTAGCACTCGTGGGCTTAGCAAGGTGGAGAGCTCCGAAGGCAGTCAGCTGGTGGAGCTGCTTCGTATATAAGCTTTAATTTCCAAGGAGGTTGATCCGAGCGAGGTTTGTACTTGGTGCGTGTGTGTGCGTGTGTGCATGGTGCTGCTTGTGGGGTGCAGGAGCGTTGCGTGTGTGGAGGTGGTGCATGCGATCGCGAAGGGAAGGGGGAGAGGGATCTGCGATCAGGTTTGCATGCAGATGTGTGCTCTTTGGGTACGCTGTCGTTCCCCCGCCTACACTTGTGCTGCAGATTGCGTGCAGGTGCATGCATGCTTGCGGGTGCTGCCCGCTTGTGCACCAATGCGTGTGGGTCGTCATGACCGGGCCACGGGGCGTCTCCGCCTCGGCTCCTGAAGAGGCCTGTAGCTTCGTGAGAAGCCATGGGTGGATTCGAGCACCTGGCTGGTGCGTGCGAGCTGAGGGCTGGGCGCTCATCAGACCAAGCGTTATCTGCCTTGTCTACCTTGTCTAACCTGTCTAACCTGTCTACCTGCGCAGCGAGTGTATGGTTCCCTTTGCGGCACGAGGCTAGCAGCCCGGCCTTGGAGAAGACGAGCATGCAGAATCCTGCGTCATGAACACCACCTCGCTCGCCTGGAATTCCCCCCTTCTCGAAGAAAAGGATGCGTTTGGTGTGGACCACAGGGACATCTCTCACTTTCCACAAACACCGGTTTTGAACTGGTACGTGCGGGTTTTGACGCCTGCACTTGATGCGTGACGCCGTCGACCAGAGACTCGGTTTCACTATGGTCCAAATAGAGTCCAAGATAGGGTGGATGCCGTGCTGAGGCTGTATCAGATCTGTGGAGCAATCTCATTAGCTACTCGAGAAACAACCCTAGATAAACGTTTCATGTTTATCTAGGGTTGGGGAGTATCGCTGGTGACGCAGGGCGCGCTGGTCGTGGCGCACTTTGCTGACTTTCAAGCTACCGATTCCAGAAGGGGCCTCGTCGGGTGTGACGTACGCGGTTGATTAAGCTGGAGACGCCTTCGTAGTCCTCCCGCCTGCGTCGCCAGCGTCGTTGTGACGTGTTCGAGTGCAGTTTCGTCGATTTGCGGTTCTGGCCGCCGTCGGGGGAGGGAGCGTAAGTGCGTCGCGAAGGAGTGGGCGATGGTCTGTGCCCGCGAGGTCTCTGTGGGCGGAGATCATCCTCCGACGACGGCTGCGTTGCGGGACTCCCAGATGTCCAGCAGAGAACTCCCTCGAAAGCAGAACCAGGCCGTGAGCGCGAACTCCAAGTCGTCAGTCCACTGCTCGTGGATGATTTCCTCCGAGCCCACAAGGAACTGAGTCCAGGTCAACCGCTTTCGTACGAGCTGGGACCATATTGACTGAAGGCGTTGCCACACCTGGCGTACTCGCCGGCACTGCCAAAAGCAATGCTCCTACGTTTCCGGGACGTAGCAGTCTGTCCAGGGACATATTGTCGATTGGCCATTGAAGCTCTTCAGGCTACAAATCACGTTTCGCAATGGTGCGTGTACCACCAAAGATGAGTGTTTTTGGCGCTTGGATTCAAACCTTTGAACCTCCAAATCACACACCTCACAAACCTTTGAAGGGTCAAATGGCGCTACCTGCACCGAGTGATGGAACGACAAGGTTTCGGACGTCAGTGTCGTCGCTGGACTAAGATGCTGTATTTCAGGCCGAGACGTTCGCTGCACTAGGACGGGTGGGAGCAACCCAATCTGCTTCCAAAGCGGGGAGTCAAGCAAGGGGGCCCACTCGCACCGTACTTGTTCCTGCTAGCTATGGGGTTAACGCGGAACCTGTTGTGGAGTTGGCCGGAGTTGGGCCTCGCGTCACCCCTCGGTGAACCGGTGACGGACACCTTTTTCGCAGATGATTCACTACTGGTGGCTTCGTTCCTGTTGGGACTGGAGCAACAAATCGCGTTAGTGTGCACGCACTGTGAGGGCTCGGGGGCTTCTCCGAATGCGTCCAAGTATACACTTCTCTCGCTTCGAGGTCTACCAGGTGAAGTGAGTCAACCTCCTCTTTCGGTGCTGGCAGAAGGAGACACGGTTCGGTACTTGGGGGTCACCTTCGGATATGGAAACGTGGACGAGAGAGCAGAGCAGGACTTCGACCACAAGTTGACACGAGCGCTACGGAAGTAGCGGTATCGGGCTCGCACACTCGAGCGACGCCGACACATCGTAGACCCCATGGTATTGTCGCTGTTGTGGTACAAGGTGCTCCATGTGGTCACCAAGAGCACGAGAGTGTATTGCTGGCAAAGGTTCATGACGGGCCTCGTTGCCCACAAAAAAGTCCCGCCAAGCAAGACACAAATGCACCTTCTTCGAGGGGATGGTGCGATACTAGCAGCAGGTAGTGGGGACTTGGGAGTCCCAGACACTAGAGTTTTCTATACCGTCACAAACTCCGGATCTCCCCAGGCTTCGCACGGAGTGTCCACGCGGCACTGGGAACGTCAGTTCGACGATGGGTGATTGCACCGCTCCGGGACGGAATCAGCAGCAACCTAACTTACTTTGGACACTGGCAAGGTGTCTTCTACATGGAACGTCATCGTCAAATTGGACCCATCCAGGCGACGGAGTGGGTCTACGTGGGGCCTGTGATTCAAGCTACAACGACGCATGAATGATGCCGCAGCAACGGGTTTCCACTCACTACAGGGCTTGTTCCTCAGTGAACATGGTGTGGTTGACGCAGGAGAACTCGTGCAGAGGCTCACATCCCTGCCGACCTTTGGCCAGGTCAAAAACATGGAGTACCTCCTTCTTCGGCTGCATGCACGGGTTCGCAGCATGCTCGACGATCTCACTCCGGAGATACCCCTGGAAGAGCTGGTGGCAGCGCGCAACGAGACAGCCGCACCTTCGCTAGTGGGGGTGCAAAGGTCTCGACGGAAGTGATTTCCCCGTACCTGAGGAAAACGGACTGGACAAGGTCCCTTCGCACAGCAAGCCCGATCTGGACATCACGAAGTGCCAAAGTCAAATGCACGCCGGAGTACCCCTAGTCCCAGTCGCCAGTGCTATTCACAACTTGACGGAATATGTTGTCCACGGTCTACGATATCCAAGCGCGCTTACTCCACTGTCTCCTCGCGGTCAAGAGCCGTTTCTTCTTCCTGCATCAGAACTACCGACCCAGCAATATATCTCCGCACAGGCCGCTACGTCCCGGAAACACTGGAGAATTGCGTTTGGTGGTGTCGACGAGTACGCCAAGTGTAGCAACGCCTCGAGTTACTTTGGCCTCTTCTCGTACGACAACGCTTGGCCTGAACCGAGTTCCTCGACACAATCGCCGCGCGCAGCATCTACCTGAAGAACGAACACCTGGTCACTCGGGCTCCTGGAGTGCGGGTGCCCGGAGCTGCCTACTCCGCGGTTGTTCGTTGTGCGTGAGCTTGGCCGAGCATGGCGTTCGTTTCTGGGTTCTGCCAAGAAGAAGACGAAGAAGCGATGAGCGACCCCGATGGTTCAGTGCCTGCTGGGTCATATTTTATCCACTTCTCTCGCTTATATTCACGCATGACCACAGTGCCAGCGTAGCTCCTCGAGGGGAGAGCATGCAATTGCCTGGTTTGCGGAGCACTTCACGGCTCAGCCTTGGCTGCCTGCCCCCACAGCATTCAAGGTGAGCAGCGCCCCTGCACAGCGAAAGTTGGACGCGGATGTCCATTCCACGCGCTACGGCATGGGCTTTGAGGTACACGGGAGCCAGCATTTCGTCTATAACAGCCATTGGCTCGCCACAAGTGAGCACTGGCACCGCGCGCTCTATCATGACCTCGAGGAGCTCTGTGGTGAGGTGGAATGCCACGTCCGGCTTGTCGTCGTCGCTGAGTGAGGGGACCACAGAAGAGGTTGGCAGGCGCGCCTACGAGGCGCTGCGTGGCGCTGGCATCTCTGTCCCGGACAATGTGCGTTAGCCTCAACTGGTCCGGCGATGCGACGATGGCCGACGCGAAACGCGCGAGACATCTACGCGAAGTGGCATTAGACCGGCAGCAGGGCCCGGACGTCGGCCCTCTCCGATTTGGCAGTGGCTTTGGGAGGCCTCCACGCCAACAGTTTCCCGAGCATAGCTTGTTTCGACTGTGGGAGGCAGGTAGTACACTCCGGTCGCACAGTCCGCGCCAGGAAGTATCTGCTGCGGCGCTGTCCGCGTTTCTCTCTGTTCCTGTTTGGAATAGCTGGTAAGTAGTGGCCACCCTGGGTTCGCATCGAGGGTGCCACAGAGAAACGATGCAGGCGGTAGGAATCAACTGGCGAGAGGAGGAATTGGCCCCTGTCAGGCTCTCGGTAGCGTGCTACACCCTACTCGGACGTAAAGCGGCAAGAAGCCGGGGATAGAGACGAGCTTTGTCTTTCAATGCTGCTTCAACCGCCAACACCCCAAGGCGCGTGCTCAACAGAACACATCCGTGCAAGCAGTGCGTAGGAATCTCGCCCCAAAGCCGCAGAGAGCCCAAAGCGAACTCCGTCCTATAGCAAGTGATCGGCCAGAAGTTTGTCAAGACGTGCTCGGGGTGGAATTGCTCGAACACTACGGACCACAAGGAGCTGGACTGCTATAACGAGGCCACTCGGGCAGCTGCAGAGGTCCAGGGAGTACAGCACTACGGTCCCGTGCGTCTATTCCACGGAGAAGAAGGCATCGCGGGTCTCCACGCGCAACAGCGCCGCGACGACGCTAAGCGCCAGGCTTGTGGCGCTTCGGGGACCGCACTTCTCGAGGCTCCTTACTGGGAAACCGGCAAATCCTGCCGGGCTACGTGCGAGTTCGGCGTCACGGGCTTGCGGGGCCTCGGGTGGACGCTCGAGGCCCCATCCACCACCAAGGCTGAGTGGCGTACTCTCGAAGAGCAGCGCGATTTAGAGCAGCTCGTACTTCGAGGAGCCAAGTCCCGAAATGACCACCCGCTGCACAAGGGTCCTGTGTGGGCAACTGTCACTGAGGTCCAAGGCGACAACGACGACAAACACCCTATGCTCTACAAGCTTTGCGCCATGTCCATCAGTCTCCGGGCCGAGGCAATGAGAACTCACCTAGCTGCAAAGTGCGCGAAGGCACCACCAAGTTGTCGCGAACAACTCGACCTGCCAGAAATCGGTGCGCTCACGAGGTGAGGCAATTCCTCGCGGCTCCACGTCCAAGCATCGCTCCGAACTTCACCTCTGCACGCGACGAGTCGCCTTGTTATCGCTGGCACTGTCGGTGTGTCTCCCATGGACGTGACTACAACTTGGGAATCCAGCACCTGGACGGCTGCCCGAACTTCCGACGAGAATTCATCTGGATGAAGAAGTGCGACTCCGGTCTGGGTCCGTCTGTTGTTGAACCGATCCAATGCTCGACATGAACTTTGGTGAGCTCGTAGAGATCCGAGTCCATGCGCTCGTCCCAGTATGGCACTACTTGCATAGGCATGCGGCAGGAGAAGCTATGGGGCTGCTCCTCCGCACGAGCGACCTGACTTCACGCGGTCGACTGAGTCGGCGACGAGTCCTACCAAAGAATTCTGTGTAGTGGATCCCGAGCGGATGCTGTCGAGCAGACCTCGAAGCACAGGAAACAGTGCCGGTGGCGAACCGACGGGGACTGCAGCCCAGTGTGTTCGAGGATGCAGAGCGCAGGGTCGGAGTCGAGAGGGCCGGAATCCAGAAGAGAGGAAGGCGAGAAGTGAGAGAAGTTGGCGGGAGCGTCTTCAACGTGCAACACCCGCTTTTGCATCTGGTCGAAGATCCTCGGGGGCCCTGTACGCCGATACCATCGTCTCTCAAAGGCTTCTTTGTATCCAAATAATGCCTCAATCTACTCTCCCATCCACTAATCAAAGCCCCTGGTTCCTCCCTGTGTCTCGTTCACAAGTCACCCTCCTCATCTCGTATATGTCATGCTTTACACAGAGTATACGAACCGAAGGGTTTGAAGCTTTATCCTGCTTTCTGCCCCTGCAGAGTGATGGTCGCCACGTCGGCTTCCACCGGAGAAGACGCATTTTCGGGGAGCTCCGCGCATTCGATCGCGCATCAGGTACGTCCGTCTGCGTCTCCGGCTCCGGCGACGCGCGGCACTAAGCAAAGAGTCAAGACGGGCCAACACGTGAGTCTGTTCATGGGAGAGCTCCTGCCCGCAGGCGTGATGGAGGCGCTGGCGGCGCTGCCCGACGCGCTGCCCGACGCGCTCCCGCACGTACCGCTCAAGTTCCTCACGGTGGCGGGTGTGGCAGCACTGGGCTACTACGCCGACTCGAAGCTGCTGGTCACGTCCGACCTGTACCACTCGGGCGTACAGGCGCTGGCACTGCTGCAATCCAAGCACTACGCGCGCAACGGCACACTCATGCCGGATCTCTTCGAGCAGAGCGTGGATCGCTGGCCGCAGAAGCCCTGCATGGAGTTTGGCGAGCGCGTGCTGTCCTTCTCGCAGGTGGACGCGGCCGCCAACCGCGTGGCGCACTGGGGGCTGTCCCGCGGTTTGAAGCCGGGCCAGACAGTAGCTCTACTAATGGAGAACCGTCCGGAGTTCGTGGTGGTTTGGCTGGGTCTCGCCAAAATCGGCGTCGTGGCGGCGCTGCTCAACACGCACTTGCAGCCGGACGGCCTCGTGCACTGCGTCAAGATCGCCGACACCAAGTTCCTTGTGCTGGGCGAAGAGCTGGCGGATAAGCTAGCTGCTGTCGCGGATCGACTGCCAGAGATGGAGTTTCACATCTACGGAGACGGTCAGTGTGAATGGACCTGCTTGCCAGTGCTTTGGATATCTGAAAGTATGCGAAACTGATTGTTCGGCGTTTATTCTGATGTTTTGCAGACACGCTGACGTCTGCTGCGGCTGCAACGTACCATCCAAGAGCCATGTCACTGGATATGGAGCTGCAGAAGGCGCTGTCGGTGCGTCCGCCCGAGTCAATCCGCCGAGACGCCAACATCTCCACAAGCGACATGGCACTGCTGATCTACACGAGCGGCACGACGGGGATGCCCAAGGCGGCACGTGTTAATCACTTCAACATTATGCTACGGGCTTTGGCCTTCCGCTACGCCATGCACTTGTCCGAGTACGACCGCATTTACTGCGCACTGCCACTCTACCACACTTCGGGTGGGAACCTGGCAGTCGGGATGATGATCTTCTCGGGTGCTACACTGTGCATCTCGCGGCGCTTCTCGGCGTCCCAGTTCTGGGACGAAGTGCGCGCGTATAACTGCACGGTGGTGCACTACATTGGTGAAATGTGCCGCTATTTGCTCAACGCGCCGCCTCAGGCGAACGACAAGGAGAACCACGTGCGTGCAGCCTTCGGGAACGGTATGCGGCCGGATGTCTGGGCGCCTTTCCAAGAGCGCTTTGGGATCCCATCCGTCTATGAGTTCTACGGCTCCACGGAGGGTCCAATGGGGATGCTGAACGCCTGCACGACGAAGGCAGACCAAGGTCATCTCGGTCGTCGCGGCTTCCTTATCAATACGATTACTGGCGTCGCTATTGTCAAGTACGACGTGGAACGAGACGAGCATGTGCGCTCCAAGAGCGGCTTTATGGAGCGTTGTGGAATCAACGAGCCCGGCGAACTGATTGTCAAGATGGGTGGAGGAGACCCGGCGCGTTCTTTCCAAGGCTACTACAAGAACGCACACGAGTCGAACAAGAAGATCCTGCACGACGTGTTTAAGAAGGGCGACCAGTACTTCCGCACAGGAGATCTCTTCAAGGAGGACTCGAACCATTGCTGGCACTTTGTGGACCGCGTGGGCGACACGTTCCGCTGGAAGGGCGAGAACGTGGCCACCAACGAAGTGGCTGAGGCTATCTCTCAGTTCCCAGGGCTCAGTGAACTCTGTATCTACGGCGTCGAAGTGCCTGGAGCTGAAGGTCGCGCTTGTATGGCTGCGATGGTGTTCGACGACAAGTCCTTCGACCTGGACAAGTTCGCGCAGCACGTGAAGCAGCGACTGCCGACGTACGCCATGCCGCTGTTCATTCGCCAACTGGGCAAGATGTCCATGACAGGCACCATGAAGCAGGAGAAAGCAAAGCTGCGCAAGCAAGGCATCGACCCGTCCAAGGTGCCTGACCGGCTCTGGGTGTTCAACCGGACTGCTGGCACGTACCAGCTGCTGACGACTGAGACATACCACCAGTTGGTCACTTCGTCTCGCCTCTAGAAGGATTTGAGCCGGGGAGCTTCACGGCTGCTGCAGCGAGAAAGATGCTCTTTGGCTGTCCCGAGTCTCCCATTCGATTCGAAAGCAAGTTCCAGTTCCTGCGTCAAGCTTCTTGGAAGTACTAGTATCAAGTGAGAGTTGTAGTCACCTCTGCGGCGATTGTAGTTTCTGGGCTCAGTGGGTTTCGACCACAATCGAGCCGACTCATAACTACCTCTACCTCTTGAAACATGCTGAACCTTCAGTCTTCAAGCCACAATGTGCGATTCTTTTCACCTGAGAACTCCCAGCTCTGCTGTTCATGCTGGTGTATTCAAATGCAGGTCCTAATGGCACCAGATACACCTTCGTGCTGAGTTCTAGGATATCTCGTCTAATCGTCCCAGTCCTCTGTCGCGAAGTTCGTGTCCGCCGTGACACCTCCTCCAATCGCCTGCCAAACACGATGCACGCAGTCAGTCTCTCAGTAACGAGCAACTCACCCAGCGTATGCGAGAATCTGACACAAAAGAGCCTACCGCATGGGGAGTCTTGGTATCAGGAGCTGTGGGCTCCTCTTCGTCCCAATCCTCGTCGACGAAGTTGTTGTCGCTCGCCACACCTCCCACAGGAGGGGCCTTTTGATGTAGACTCGGACGCACGTTGTTGGACGTCATGGAAAGGTCTTCACTTCCAAGCCCGCCAGCACTAGCAGCTTCTCTCTCGTCATCTTCATCCGAGTCAAAGTAACCTGAGTCTCGACGCTTCACGGGTGACGCGGCGATTGCCACGGGTGAAGCACAGCTCACAGTCGGCGACGGACTCAGCTCCTCGTGCGTGGACTCCTCCCGTGGCGATCTCGTGGGCGACTCCTGCGGTTCGCGCGGACTTTCTTCCTCGGGGTCTTCAGCGTCGTCTTCGCCCTCGCTCTCACTGTCCGAGATCGTGCTCTTGTGTTCGCCGTTAGCGTCCATCGAAGCTGTAAAAGATCCCGCCTTAATCTGCGCCACTAGAAGACTGCGGGTGCTGCTATTAGCAGACGAAGCGCGAGAACTATTAGCACGCTCGTCGTCGCTGTCGTCGTCACCTTCGTCACGGACGCCCTCCACTGCACGCTGTTCCTGACGCTCCAGAGACCGACGCCGTGATACTTCTTGTAGTCGTTCTCGCTCCTGGGACAGGGAACGGTGTCGAGAGGCTTCACGCGCTTGCTCACGGTGGTGGTGGCGCTCGTGACGCCAATCCCGATCATTGGGAGAGCGGTGACGGCGTTCACGTGTGTCACCTTCGTATTCATCCTCGCTGTCAGGGCCTCGTCGGTCATTGTGCGATAGCCGACGTCTGCTTCGAGGCTCACGATCGTTCTTGTCATATTCAGCTCGGGCGATTCGACCACGAGAGCGACTACGGTGGCGATCCTCGTCGTCGTCACTGTCTTCTTCATCGCTGTAGCGTTGACGCGTAGGCCGTGATTCTCGCCTTCCCCGAGCAGACTCACCATCGGTGCGCCGATGCTCACGACCCCGACTACGAGTGCGATCTGATTGACGTCTTTGCGTCTTTCGGTCGCCT
>JAADYK010001154.1:0-10878 GCA_023338225.1 Halophytophthora batemanensis | reverse complement strand
CCCCCCCCCCCCCTCAAGGGGCAATCCTGGCTCAAGAATAGGCGGTCCGTTGCATCTTGAGGGGGTGCCTGCTGCCCCCACCCCCACCTGCTTGTCTCGCCCATAGTGAAAGCAAGAGAGAGGTTCTCAAGGCAGAGAGAGCAGGAGTGATGGTCTCTGGGTTGCCCTTTGGCCGGCAGAGAGTGCGGACTCGAGTCTTGAGCCATTCCGCAATCCGGTCCCGCGCAGCAGAAGGCAACGAGGAAGCAGCAGGCAGCAGCAGGCAAGAAGCACGGGGCCAGGAGCAAGAAGCAAGAAGCAGCAGGAAGGCGGCGGGGCAGAGGCGGACTGGGAGCAAGAAGCGCTCCGCGCATTGCCGGCGAGACAATCCTCAACTCTCGAGGCACTGCACGGCAGGACTCTCGTCGACAGGCGGCTCCAGACAACTGCGCTGCGTTCTGTATCCGGCACCACCTCTCTGGCGGGTATCCGCGTCTTGCAGCGCACAGGAGAGCGCGAATTGCCTGCTAGCGCGACGAAAAACTCGACATGTACTCTTCGCGCACGTCGGCCAGCAGCCGACGGTATGGCGGCCCCGGGGTACCTCCGTCATCGCGACGGAGTACGGCGTCAGGCGAACCACCACTCACAGCAGAACGTGCCATGATGGACCAGATACGCTCCAAGCTGGAGCGCGCACAGCGGCGGTTGGCGCGCCAGCCTGGCATGAGCGGGAGCCATGGCTCCAGCAGCAGCGTATCGTCGCGGTACATCCCGTCGTCTGAGTATGGTAGCATGATGAATCGGCCGCCCATCCAGAGCGTGCGGCTGGAGGACATGCCGGCCACCACGTCCAGCAACTACAACAGCACCGCATCCTACGGCCTGCCACCGTCGTCCACAGCGCGTCGCCATGCGCCGCCGAGTCGACAGGGCGTGCCGCCTCCGTCGTCGCGCCACCCAGACTCGCGCCACCGGGATTCACGCCACCCGGACTCGTCCTCCAAGTACGCCAAGCAGTACCAGAGTCGCTCCAAGTACTCGCACTCCGGGAACTCACAGGACGACCCACTGAACGGCGGCCCACCACCCATGTCGACGCCGTACCTGGTGTACTCGAGCTCGCGGCCGCCGATGTCTACTGCGAAGCGCGACCACTACAGCATCAAGAGTGGGCGGCCGCCTCCATCGTCTAGAGCACCAGCGCACCAGCGCTACGAGAGCGAGGCGGAGCGCGATCACCGCCTCCGCCGAGAGGACGAGGAGGCGAGACGCCGCCCTCCTCGGGAGTTGGACCCGTCGCGCTCGCAGAAGCCGCCTATGAGCTCAAGTCCTATGCTGAACGGGCCACCGTCGGCTATGCGTTCCGGTCTTCCGCGCCCACCGAGCTCACGTGTTCGTTTTGAAGGCCACGAGCCAGGGGAGAGCAGCGAGCCCAAGGCCAAGGAGAAGACCGACAAGGAGAAGGTTGAGAAGGAGAAGGGTGGCAAGGAGAGCGAGAAGGAGAAGAAACGGCGGCAGCACGAGAAGGAGGTCGAGATTGCACACCGCCGTATGCACACGCAGCGCCTGCGTCAGGAAAACAAGGAGCACGAGAGCAACAACATTCTCGGGAACCCAGGCGCACCTTCGTCCCCGATTGCAGCCGGGACTCGGCAACGGCGCTCGCGGTCGATTGAGCACCCGCCAAACTCAGCGATCAAGACCTCTGCATTTGAGGCGACTCCATCGCCCATGGGACGTCCGCGCCGGAGCTCGATCAGCATGCCACCGCCAAAGTCGGACATCAAGGTGTCGGCGTTTGATGACGTCGTTCCACCTCGGAGAGGCTCGGGGTCAGAGGAGTCTGCCGCTCCGACGCCTGCAGTGCCTGATGAAGATAGCAAGGACGCCAAGCCAGAGGAGGAGGAGGAAGCGGCAGTGGTTGAGGCCGCAGTCGTTGTAGTCCAACCCCACTCGGGTGAGACAGATGAGGAGGAGCCGTCGGAGCCAGTATCTCCGTCGCCAGCTCCTGGAACAGAAGAGTTTCACAAGAAGTACGAGCAGGATGACGACACGTCGGAAGCCGGTTCGGACGAGAGCGACGTGCACGATTTTTCGGATTTCGACGTGGACTCGGACCTCGAGGAGCTGTCATCGTTCGTGTCTTACTACGGTCCGCCTTCGTCAGTGGCAGAGGTCGAGATCGTGGGGAACGACTACGTAGCTGAAGCTCCAGTACCGGAAGACAACAATGAAGATGATCCGCCATCAAACGACACTGTGGACGAAATTGACGCCACGGAACCAGCCGCAGAAGCCGATGAGCCTCCACCACTCCCAGCAGAGAAAGAGGAGGAAGTGGAGGATGAGCCCAGGCCTTCGCAAAGGATGACGACCAAGGACCTGGCGTTCTTGGCTCTGGGGCGCAGCAGTATGTCGTTCTCCGACACGGGGTCTCCCATTACCTCGGCCAAGGGAGATGGCAGTTATCAGCGTCCGCCAGCCGCGCCCATGTCGATGGCGTACACGCCTGCTTCAACGGCTTTCCCGCCCGGCAGTCGAGCTCGCCCGCCAATCCCAGCAACAATGGGGAGACCCTCGGTGAGCCGAAGCCGTGGACCAAGGGCAGTGCCGCAGGCGCCTCAGACGGCGGGTTATGTGCGTCGTTCACGGCCTCGGGCTCCTCTGGACCTGAGCAACGAGCTTCCGCCGTCCATTGGCATTCTATCTGGCCTCTCAAGCGGCCCAGCGACGTTTACGATGGACCCGTCGTGCTTCTATGAGGTCACGTGGATGACGGGCGAGTTCGCGTTCTCACTGCAGCGTGTCTACACGGATGAAAACGAGTTCGAATTCGACGACAGCAACCAGGAACCGCAGCTTTTTCTGCGCATGCTACTCAACACGGATCGCAGCACCTGCGAGAGCTTCAAGAGCGTGCGCGTAGGCGACGTGCTTATCCGCGTGGGCGACACGAACCTGTCGGAACTTGGTCTGGAGGGCTCGGGCAGCGTGCTAACCAAGTTCTTCGCAAAACTCCGCACCCAGCTGCCCATCCGACTCACGTTCCAGCGCATGTTCCAGAGCGAGTGGGAAGGCGGCGTGGAGCTGTAAGGGGTGCGCGGCCAAGTCCACACCGGTGCTGTCGTAGTAGGTGTCGTTGTGTGCAGCGGTGACCGCTGAGTCGAACAGGGAGAAGTAGTCCAGAGCCACAGTGCAGAGCAAAAGAAAAAGAAAAAGAAAAGGCAGAAGCAGAAGCAGAAACAGAAGCAGGTAACAAAGTGGAAACGGGAGGTGGAAGCTGTTTGCGTGTACATACTGTCTTACTGCTAGGAGCGTTCACTCAAGACGCAAGCCGTGCCATCCTCGTCGTCGTGCTGCTCGATGGTCATTCTCCGGATCCGTGTGACAACCGATTCGCTCCCACTGCTTCGCCTCCGTGATGTGTGCAGAGGCAGCGGACAGGCTTCCACTGCTGCTTCCGCCGCTGCTGTCTCCACCGTTCGTCTGGTGTGCGACGCCGATAACGGGCGACGCTTGTGCTGCGGTGTCAGGTGGCTCGTTGGATCGAGGCGGATGAAGGGGCTGTAGCTGTCACGAGGTGCCGTCTTGAAGCCGAGTTCGTTATCAGATGCTCGTTGGAGACTGCCTTGACTGCGTGAACTGTGCATTCCACGATGCTGCTGCTGTTGTTGCAGCCTGGAGGTGGAGTGGTGTCTTGAGATGATGCTGCGGATCTTGTTGTGCTCCTTCTCGTGCTGTAGCCACGCCGAGCGACTGCCGACCGCCGTCCGAGCCGTGAGGATCCGATGGAGCATCTTCTTGTTCTCCTCGAAGATCTTGGTCTGCTTGCGCGAGCGGATTCGCTCGGCCGCCGACATGGAGTTTGAGGCGTGCGCCATAGTCGGTGTGTTCATCTCGGCGAAGTTATTCTTCATGGTGGCCGAGTCGCGGGTGTAGAGCGCGTGGCTGGTTGCAGAGTGTGGCACCTCGGGTAGCGGGTGAAGACATTCGTGGTTCGTGTGCGCCAGTTGAGGCACCACGACCGTGTTACGCGCCGTGGAAGCACCCGTCGCTCGCGAATAGTGCTTCTTGGATGTGCCTTTCCCGCGCCTGGGCTTGCTGGCGGCGGTAGTGCCAGTGGTGGTGGTGTTTTTGGCATTGTCCAGCGCGATGATCTTCTTGATGAGCACGAGGTTGTCGCGGTCAATCTGTTTCTGACGCGACTTGGCTGCCGGCGACTTGGAGCGCGCAACGATTTTCACGGGACTCGAGCTGCTCCAGTCGACGCGGCCGCTGTGGATGCGATGCGGATGCGCGGAAGCTGCCAGCGCTGACGAGAAGGCTTCAGCCGACACGGAGCTGGCTGTCTGGATGAACTCGAGTCGCTCGCGGTGCGCCTGTAGCTGCGATTCGTGCCATTTCTCCTCCAATACGCGGTTGCACGAACTCCAGGCGGCTGGTCTCGTCATGAGGCTACGTCTTCCGTGCGCTTGGTGATGGAAGGACACTAGACTCGAAGCGCACAAGCCAGGAGAGATTGGAGCGCACCAAACCAGCACCAGGACAAGACAAGGAGAAGCACGCCTTCCTATCTGCAGGTGCCTATTTTTGCTGGCACTGCAACCAGTCTGGGGTGTACCCATATCTGCTTGGGGGAGGGGATCCCGTCCCACAACATCCAATCGTGCACCGAGGTAGGCGTGACCTCCCATTCCACGCACTCGATGCAGTGGCGCTCACGCTCTAGCCTCTGACTCAATTGCAGGCTCTATCCAGTAGTCCTTGAAAAACGTTCCAACGTATCTGTCTGTGCAAGCTTACTCCAATTGCTCTTCACCCACGCGCGCTCCTTGAAGACGTCGTGGATTCTTCACCTTGGCAGTGAGGAGGAAATGGACGTCTTGAAGCAGCTGATGACGATATTTGGGTATATCTACAACAGCTTCAATATGGCACGAACTCTGCACTTCCAACTTCCCGCCGGACGACGCAAGGCTCTGCGTGACTTGCAACTGAGGTTGCATTGTTACGCCACCTAATGTCCGTCCTACTAGTAACAGGTGCCAATCATCACGAGCTAGCCTCCCTAGTGCGTGCACTAGGATGCCCGTCGTATTAGATGGTGCCACATTGGCGCTGGCCCAGTCACCAGCTTGTCCATGGCGATCGGCTGGCGAATATGTGAAGTAAATGTCTATCGAGCTGTGTTTCCCATGCTTTGTCTCGAGCTCTCAGACGGCGAGGACGCTTTGCTGACGTCTGCATCCGCGAAGAACACCCCCATGCAGTCCAAGGCTACAACACCTTCTAGAAGTTGCTCGGGGGATTGCGTTTTCATCTACTGTCAACGTCATCACGCCGCTATTGCTCGCGCCCATCAGGTATGCATTACGTCTACCAAAATGTAGTGACGGAATCAACATGTGCGCTCTGGAGCTGGAGCTGGGTTTGGAGCTGGAGCTGCGACTCTTGTATCTCCGCCACCTCCAGTCTCTTCATTTTCGGATTCGCGTCCCAGTCCCACAACCTACCCCAGCACAAGCCGTCGCTGCCCTCCCCTCCTCTCGCCACCATGTCTGGCCCCTTGGAACAGTACAAGCTCTTCACGCCTCTGGAGCTGACGAAGGACCTCACGCTCAGCAACCGCATGGTCTTCAGTCCTTGCACGCGTGCGCGCTCTGACATTGACACGCACGTGCCCACGGCCGACAACGCACTCTACTACGAGCAGCGTGCCTCGGCCGGCCTCATCATCTCGGAAGGCTGTGCCGTGTCCGCGCAGGGTTTTGGCTGGTACGGTGCGCCGGCACTTTACACGGACAAGCAGCAGGAGGGCTGGCGTCGCATCGTGGAGCGTGTGCACGCCAAGGGCGGCAAGATCTTCCTGCAACTCTGGCACATGGGCCGCCAGTCCCACCCGTCCTTCCATCCAGACACCAATGAGGTGGTCTCGGCCTCGGCCACGCACTATGCCACGGGTCGCACACACGACGCCAAGGGCAATGCCACGGGCTTCGTCAAGACACGCGCCATGACGCTGGACGAGATCGCGCAGGTGGTGGAGGACTTTCACCAGTGTGCCGTGCGTGCCAAGGCTGCGGGCTTCGACGGTGTCGAGTTCCACGGCGCCGGTGGTTATCTCATTGATGAATTTCTGCAGACGAGCACCAACCTTCGCACGGACCGCTACGGCGGCTCGGTAGAGAACCGCTTCCGTCTGCTGCGCGAACTGGTGGAGGCCGTCACGACCGTCTATCCGCCGGAGCGCGTGGGTGTGCGACTCTCGCCCAACGGGATCTACGGCGGCATGGGCAGCGAGGACAACATCGAGACCTTCTCGTACGTCATCCGCGAGCTGGGCAAGATGGGACTCTGCTACTTGGCCACACACGATGGCTTTGGCTTTGGTCGCTCCGACAAGTGCCGCGTGTTCTCGCTGCTGGAGCTCAAGACGCTCTTCGGTGGTCGCGTCATGGCCACCTGCAGCTACACGCGCGACATGGCCGAAGGCGTACTACACTCGGGTGTGGCTGACTTCGTGGGTTTCGGCCGCCCCTTCCTCGTGAACCCGGACCTGGTGGCGCGCTTCCGCAACGACTGGCCGCTGGCCGACCCGCTGCCCTACGAGTTCTTCTGGAACGCAAAGAAGGGCCTCGAGGGCTACCACAGCTTCCCCGCGTACGACCCCAAGCAGACCGACTCGCCCGTCAAGGAGGACGACAAGCCATAGAGACTCGTGGCTGCAACCGCAGTCAGGTGGCATATCAAGAAGGAGAAGATAACAAGTACGGATTATTTCGGTATAGCTGCATGTAGCCATCTTTTATAGGAGTGTTGGTCTGTTGCATTTGGGGGGAATGTTATGGACATGCTGCTGCTGCGCGTCTCCTACAACTGCCTTATACACAATTGGGGCTGCTGACTACCGTGCTCCCGCTGACACTGCTGCGCTCGGCCTGCTCATTCAGCATGACGGCGCCGTCACAGGCGGCAATGTATCCGATGGCAGCTTCCAGCATGGTGGCGTAGTAGCCCGTCTCCCCGATCATGAGCGCCGTGATCATCGTTTCGCTAATGAGATGACGAGCCACCACGACGCTGCGCAGTCGGCAGCGTGCCAGTACAAAGATGAAAATGGGCAGAAAATCGTCTGCCGCCATGGGCGTCGGCTGCTGCTTTTCGTCGTACTTGCCATTCCCATCCCCGCTGTGCTCACGCGCATGCGTCTCGTAGATACAGCGCGCCACCTCGACGAGCACAGCAGCTTTTTCCGATGGAAGAGAGTAGTTGTCCATCGAGTTGAGCAACGCAATAGCCGACTTCCACTCGGACGGCGACTGGTGCGATGGCTGGATCTCCAGGAAGCTCTGCGGCTGTGCAGCCACGAGTGCACGAAGCTTCTCAAAACGCTCCTCCTCCTCTTGTCGTTGTTGCCCTTGCGTTGTAGATCCGGAGATCCCCGAGCCCAGCAACCGGTAGATTACTTCCTGCAACGGGACGAAGGTACGTCGCTCTAGTTTGTACAGTGCAGCACGCCGAGCTAGAGCCCACTCGTCGTCAGTAGGAGGATTCTTCTTGAACGTCGAGTTCCTCGTTGCACCCACAGTGGCGGACGCATCCACCAACGCGCTCTGTGAGTCTGGGTCTGCTGCACATGCCAAGTGGTCCACAATGAGCTCTAGTGAGCGCTCCAGGAAGAAGCGGTAGTTCTTGAGCGCCAGCAAGCTACGTGCGTCCTGCAGTGTCGTCACATTGCGCAGTTCCTGTGGCGACGCATCTAGCGATCCGTCACGAAGTTCTTGGTCGCTGTCCGTCTCTAGCTGTGTACTAACAGCCACCCACGGCTCAGATAATCGCGTCCAGGCCGACGCGCCATAAGAAGCAGCCACGCCAGGCGCCGGATGCTCGTACTTCTGACGGAACATGGCCAAGAAGTTGCCAATGTGCTGCCGCATCGTGGGTGTGGCCAAGAAGCGGTCGCACAGCCGCAGTAACGCTCGCAGCGTGGGCGACGCTGCACTCACGGCGCTCAACACACCGCCTGGTTTGGCGTTCAATGATGCCCAAAGTCTCAGCACGTCGCTTCCAGAGCCACTGGCGCTACGACTGCCGCTGTGTTGGCCACTACGACGACCGCTTCTCCGCGTCGTACTCCGTCGTGGACGCTGATCATCAGCTTCCTCGTCCTCGTTCCCGTCGCTGAACACGTCGCTGCCGTGTGCGTGACTGATGGCCACCAGGTTCTCGCGGAAGGAGCCGCCGTCTAGCGCCATGGCTTCAGCACTCAATAACCGACGTTGGGCCACACTCTCTCGCAGATCAAAATACGGTCCCGGCCCGCCTTGCTCTTGGCCCTGCGGATGGTATGAATCTCGACACAAGAGCGCGTCTTCGATGCAGTACATCCAGTTCTCTCGGTCCCGCAGCTGGGATGCCTGTAGCAGCAGAGTGTACTCGGGTCCGACCTGCACGGCGAAGCTGGCGTCTCGTCCGCCAGCCACATGGACATCCACGTAATGCACTTGCGTCTGTGGGTGGAAGAGCAAAACCTCACCTTTCAGTCGTGTGCGAGTTGCATCAGAGTAGTAACGTAATACCGATTTCTCCAGCACGAAGTAGCGCGCCTTCCAGTTCTTTCGGACGTGGCCACGTTTGCGCAGCCAGCCGCTCATGGAGTCCAGGAAGGCGTCGTCAAAGGCGCTGGAGGACGTTCCGGGCGTCAGCGGGGCACTAGACAGCGGCGGAGAAGCGCTACTACTGTTACTACCGTTTCGACCCGAGCGCAGACGTCTGTATCGCACCCATTTGCGTCTTCGCACGCGCATCCACTTGCCTGCAGCGTTGGAGGCCGACATGGACGTCCGTGTGCTGGTGTCACTGGCGCTATTGGAGTGGCTGGCGTTCTGTAGGTCAGACGTAAAGCTGGTTTGCGATGTCAATACGCGCGAGTGGGATTTGGAGCGGAACGACGGGCGCGGCGAGAAGTGAGAAAAGCTGGAGGCGTATTCCCAGCCATCTGCAGCTTCATCCGACGCGTATGATGGTAGTTCCAAGTGCCAAGGACTCACCCATTCCCATCGTGGGCTAGAGACTGTCGGATTGGCACTGGAGCCGCCGTGTCGATGGTTCCACGTCCTGGAAGCGCTGGTGGCCGAGCGACTGCGTTGCTTGACGGCTGAGGCTGGGTGTTTCTCTGATGGGTCTGACGCTGGTGGATCAGGCAGTGCAATGTCCGGGAAAGTAGCAGATGGCAACCACTCTAGTGTCTCCTGGTCGGGTGATTCATCCTGCTCCGCGTCGTCATGAAGACTTCGTGGCCGCCGCGAGTGCTTGGGCACGGGTCGTCGCACCACGCGCATATATTTGTCTGGGTCTAACGGCAGCAAATGGCCCTTGGAACCCCAGCCCAGTACCAATTGATAGCGCTGATACTCGAACACTTCTTCGGCCTCCACCGTGGACGGTTTGCTCTTGCGCTTGCTTTTACTCTTGCTCTTGGCTCGTTGGAGGTCCAGATGTGTCGATGACGGCGACGTGGGCCCCACAGGCATAGACTGTGCCATATTGGACCCTGCTGGCGCCTTGGACGCACTTGACGATGGCCGTTGAGGGGACTTCGACTGCGATTGCGACTTGAGGTTGTCGAGTCCGCTCTTGTCTGCGCTGCGACTAGAACGCGGCACGCCTAGCCGCGTGGGTACGTACAATCCACTATCATACAATGAAGACAACGATGCAGGAGGTGCTGGTGGAGACGTGAGAGGTCGTGCAGTCGTGTCATCGTACGCGTCTTCCTCGTTTTCTCCGCCCGCCGGCGGACTTGTGACTTGTGATGACGACTTCTTCACCGGTAGAATCGTGTGGCTGCGCAGCTCCAGTAGTCCGCGGCGACGACTACTAGTTGTGTCACCAGCCACACCGTCACCACTGCTTCCGCTGCCACTTCCACCTAGATCCGAGCGCAGGCTCAGCAGGAGGCTGCTGGGGTCCAGACTGCGCGTGGAGGAGCCCACGGAGACGCTGTTGGGACCCGTCGAGCGCGTGGAGGACGGTGTGGACGCCACCGCCAGCCAGTAGGACGCATCGCGCGCACTTACAAGCACTGCCGAGTCCCCACGGCCCAGAAGCGGCGGCTTCCCAGGCGCCATGAGCGTCTTCCGATTTGCAGCTCGTGCTCGCGCTCGCCTTCTTCGCTTTGAGCTGTCGTCCGTCGCGTTCGAAAGGTGAACCCTTTTATAGCGATATAAGTGGAGCTTTTTTAATAGCTGTAGGCGGCTGGGACTCGATCGCCGCGAGTACACGCTTGTATCACCAGGCTGGGACTCGCTGACAAGCACGGTGGAGGTGCGCTGCCTGCTGGGCCACATCTTCTCGACGTCGCTCGCCTACCTTCGCGCATGCCCGCAGTGCCGGCGCAGCTCCTCGAAATGCGAGCATGCAGCCGCCTGGTTTGCGGGGCACTTCACGGGCCAGCTGTGGTCGTCTTCGCGCACAACATTCAAGGCGAGCAAGACCCTTGCACGGCGAAAGCTGGAGGTAGACGTCTATTTCACGCACTACGGCATGAGCTTCGAGGTGCATGGGAACCAGCACTTCGTCTATAACAGCCATTGGTTCGCCACACCTGAGCACTGGCACCGCGCGCGCCATCGCGACCTCGAGAAGCTCCGTGCTGCGGTGGAATGCCACGTCCGTCTTGTGGTCCTCACGGAGGGAACCATAGAAAAGATTGGCAGGCGCGTCTACAAAGCGCTGCGTAGCGCTCGCATCCCTGTCCCGGAAAAGGTGTGTTGGCCTCAACTGGTCCGGCGCTGCGACGATGCCCGACGCGAAGCGCGCGAGACACCCGCGCGAAATGGTGATAGGCCAGCAACAGGGCCTGGACGCCGATCCTCTCCGGTTTGGCGCTGGCTT
>JAADYK010001153.1:0-10886 GCA_023338225.1 Halophytophthora batemanensis | reverse complement strand
ATGCTGTGCACCCTACTCTGGCCGTCGCAGCCATGGAAGTCAAGCGTAGTAACTCGAAGAACGCCAAGTTCGGGGACTACCAGTGCGACTCGGCCATGAACATCTTTGAGGCGCTAAAGGGCATGTCGGTCGCGGCTCGTTTCCTCGTGACGTGTCCATGTGAATCACCGCCGCCATCTTGAGACGCCTGTGATGAACCACCTCAGTGTGGTTGGCGTTAGATTCATCAGCACCTTCCTCACGCCAGCCTTCGTCGCTGCGCGACTGTAGCGGGGGGTAGTGCACGATGCTCTCTCTGGTGGTAGAAATGTATTCAGAGTTCTTCCTCGAGAGGCGAATAGCCATTGGCTTCCGGCCGCTAGGGTGAAGAGCACTACACGACGAAGGCATGTTTGTGCTGCGGGAGAACCAATCGTAGCATCACCAGCGAGAAGATCTTCTCGTTCTCGCACTGCAGCCTGACGATTGACCGCGACGTGAACGCCGCGCGTAACATCTACCTCAAGAACGAACACCTGCTCACTCGGGCTCCTGGAGTCCGGGTGGCCGGAGACGCCTACTCCGCGGTGTCAGGTGTGCGTTAGCTTGCTCACACACATCGACCTGGAACAGCAAACGGTATGTCCACTAGGGCCAGGACGGTACTTGGGTATCTCATGGTAACTTCGGGATTATCGAGGCGCAAGGTGCCTCAAAAGGTCAGTATATTGCCCAGATACCGGTATCGTTCTACACGTTGTTCTAGAACACAAGATAGAGCGCCCCAGACACGAGATCTGGCAAGGTGGGACGGGTCCCCCTGGTGGGCCAATGCCTGCTTGGCCTCACTCGCCTGGAAGGACTCGAGATCGACGCAGGAGGCAGAGCAAGATGGAGAAGCTACAGGAGCTCAGCCTCGTGTCCAAGGTGTGCACGGAGCTGGAGAACCACCTGGGCATGAGTGACAAGACGCTGGCCGAGTTTGTGATCGACTTGGTGCGTGGCAGCTCCAGCTGTGCAGCCTTTCTGGCCGCCATCAAGAAGGACGACTTGCCACTACCTGCAGCTCTGGCCGAGAATCTCTACCGCATCGTGCAGACCATGGCGCCACAGAAGATGAAGAAGCTCGCTTCTTCAGGCAAGACAGTCTCGCAGAGTCAGCGCAATAAACACGCTATCGGCGCCGACGAGCAGCTTACCGCCGCCGACATTGTCGGTGTCGCTGTCGCCGAGGAAGAGGAGAAGCAACGCACGCTGGAGGAGAGAACCAAGGCGCCAGCTCCGTCGCGCACAGATAGACACGATAGAGACGAAGACCGTCGTCGTGGACGATCACGATCCAGAGAGCGGCGTCGAGATGACGACAAGTACGGATCCAGTCGTGGACGCGATCGAGATCGGTATGAAGACCGTGGACGTCGCAGTCGACGCTCGCGCTCGCGTTCAGCAGGAAGAAGCGAGCGCCGTGATAGCCGTCGCCGCGACGACCGTGACGTGGACCGCAGTAGCGATCGTTACGGCCCGTCATCACGTTCACGACGCGATGACTGGGATGACTATGGCGGACGTGGAAGAGGTCGGGACAGCGACCGCGGACGACGCGAGCAGCCACGTGAGCTGGAGCTCTATGGCATCTACGACGGTCGCGTGAGTAAGGTGATGGACTTTGGCGTGTTCGTGGAACTGGACGGCTTCACGCAGGACAAGAAGGAAGGACTGGTACACGTCTCGAACCTCTCGGCCCAACGTGTGAGCAACGTGAAGGAGACGATGCGACGCGGGCAACGGGTAAAGGTGAAGCTCATCTCGATCTCAGGTGCGAAGCTGTCCATGTCCATGCGTGACGTGGATCAGCAGACTGGCCAGGATCTGCTGCCTTCGCGCTCCAGCAACGGTGCTGAACGTGCTCGGCAGGAGAACCAAGCCAGCGACCCGCGTTCATGGATCAACCCTTCAGCTCCAGGCATGCACAGCTCCCATCAACTGGACGAAGATGACAGTAAGCCACAGCGCGCAGCCAAGCGCATGTCGTCACCAGAGCGCTGGGAAGCGCAGCAGCTGATCAACTCGGGCGTGTTGTCTATCGAGGACTACCCGACGTTCGACGAGGACCACGGACTCATGAACGTGGAGCCAACGGAAGAAGACTTTGAGGTCGAGCTGAACGAGGACGAACCTGTGTTCCTGCGCGGCCAGACGGCTGTGAGCCGCGAACTCTCGCCGGTCAAGATCGTCAAGAACCCGGACGGGTCCTTGCAGCGCGCAGCCATGACGCAGTCCAACCTGGCCAAGGAACGACGCGAACTGCGGCAGACCCAGGCCAACCAGCTCATTGATTCCATCCCGAAGGACCTGAATCGGCCGTGGGAAGACCCGATGCCTGATGCTGGTGAGCGTCACTTTGCGCAGGAGCTGCGCGGCATCAACATGGGTACGACCTTTGAGCTGCCCGAGTGGAAGCAGAAGTCGGTGGGCAAGAACCTCTCGTACGGCATCGTGTCCAACAAGACCATCTTGGAGCAGCGCGAGAGTCTGCCAGTCTTCAAGCTCAAGCGCCAGCTCATGAAGGCCATCGCGGAGAATCAGGTGTTGGTGGTCATTGGTGAGACAGGCTCGGGCAAGACGACGCAAATGACGCAGTACATGGCCGAGATGGGCTTGACGTCCACCGGTATCATTGGCTGCACGCAGCCACGTCGTGTGGCCGCGTCGTCCGTCGCGAAGCGCGTGGCGGAGGAGTTTGGCTGCGAACTGGGCCAAGAAGTGGGCTATTCCATGCGTTTCGAGGACGTTACAACCCCGGAGACGGTGATCAAGTACATGACGGAAGGTATGTTACTGCGCGAGTACCTGGCGGACAGCACGCTGGCCAAGTACAGCGCCATTATGCTGGATGAAGCTCACGAGCGCACAATCAACACGGACGTACTCTTTGGGCTGCTTAAGGACCTGGCGCGCAAGCGAAAGGACCTGAAGATCATCGTGACGTCGGCGACGCTGGACGCGGAGAAGTTTTCTCGCTACTTCTTCGACTGTCCGATCTTCACCATCCCGGGTCGTACCTTCCCCGTAGAGATCCTGTACACGAAGGAGCCAGAGCTGGATTATCTGGACGCGTCACTGTTGTGTGTAATGCAGATCCATTTGTCCGAACCCGAGGGCGATATACTGCTCTTCCTCACGGGCCAAGAGGAGATCGACACGGCTTGCGAGGTGCTCTACCAGCGTATCAAGGCTCTACAAGAGCGCGCACTGGCGCCAGAACTGATCATCCTACCCGTGTACGGTGCGCTACCATCCGAGATGCAGTCCCGCATCTTTGAACCAGCGCCCAAGGGCTCCCGGAAGTGCGTGGTGGCGACGAACATTGCAGAGGCGTCGCTCACGATCGACGGCATCTACTATGTGGTTGATCCCGGCTTCTGCAAGCAGAATGCGTTCAACTCGAAGATTGGCATGGATTCGCTGGTGGTGGTGCCGTGCTCCCAGGCGTCAGCTCGTCAACGCGCGGGTCGTGCTGGGCGTACGGGGCCAGGCAAGTGCTACCGGCTGTACACGGAGAACGCCTACAAAAACGAGATGTTGCCTACCACTGTCCCGGAGATCCAGCGTGCGAACCTCGGCTCCGTGGTGCTGCAGCTCAAGGCCATGGGCATCAACGACCTCATGGGCTTCGACTTTATGGACCCGCCACCTCAGGACGCGCTGGTCATGGCGCTGGAGAATCTCTACGCGCTAGGTGCGCTGGATGACGAAGGCTTGCTGACGCGGCTGGGCAAGAAGATGGCCGAGTTCCCCGTGGAGCCCAAGAATGCCAAGGTGCTGCTTACGTCTGTGGTGCTGGGCTGTGCCGAAGAAGTCTTGACGATCGTGGCCATGATGTCGGTGGAGACGGTCTTCTTCCGCCCCAAGGAGAAGCAAGCGCAAGCAGATCAGAAGAAGGCCAAGTTCCACCAGCCGGAAGGAGACCATCTGACGCTACTAGCTGTGTATGAGGCGTGGAAGAACTCCAAGTTCTCCAACCCGTGGTGCTACGAGAACTTCATCCAAGCGCGAGCCATCCGTCGCGCCCAAGACGTCCGCAAACAACTGTTGTCCATCTTGGACCGCTATAAGATGGACGTCGTCTCCTGTGGCAAGAACTTCAACAAAGTACGACGCGCCATCGTGGCTGGATACTTTGCCAACACGGCCAAGAAGGACCCCCAGGAGGGCTATCGTACCATGGTGGAGGGTCAGCCAGTGTACATCCACCCGTCCAGTGCACTCTTCAACAAGAGTCCTGAGTGGGTGCTTTACCACGAACTGGTACTCACCACGAAGGAGTACATGCGCAACATCATGACGATCGAGCCCAAGTGGCTCGTGGAGCTCGCACCAGCCTTCTTTAAGAAGGGCGACCCTACCAAGCTCTCGAAGCGTAAGCGCAGTGAGAAGATCGAGCCGCTCTACGACCGCTTCAACCCGCCTGACTCGTGGCGTCTCAGCAAGCGGAGAGGATAAAGACAGCATCAGTTAGAGGCATCAGATATGCGGTCAGAAGACAATAGCAGCTCAGCTCTCCTGTACTTGTGGCTCGATCTCCAGCTCGATCTCTTGTGTTCTGTGTAGGTGGCTTCGGACGTGGGTATGCGTGCTGGAGAGGCCGCAGGTTAGTGGGAGCTGTGGTGTGATGTGGCTTTCACTTCCATATTGAATAAACTAACCGAGTGAAAGATGAAAGGCCAAGAGACCCGCTCGAGAGCAGGCAATCCGCGAGCGTCGTTCCTATCACTTTGTTGTCGCGGCGGGGCTGTGGCGCCTTGGTGCTTACATGCCCCGCGGCTTGGGACCGCCAGCCGCCTTGGCCATAATGATCTGGTCCACACGCAGCACCGTGATGGCGGCGTCAGCGCCCAGACGGATAGCCGACATCTTGGTGGTCAGGTGGTCCAGAATGCCCTTGCTCAACGCGTCCGGGATCACGTGCGTCTCCTGCTCGTTCTGCTCCATTCGCCGCAGCAAAAGGCACACACAAAAGTCAGCACAACCGTCCGCCAGCGCTACAGCACCACAAAACTACCGGACACGCAAGAAACACGTACATCGACGTCCACACCAGCGCTCACGTTGCCCGCGGCGTGCGAGGCGTAGAGGCTGGAGAGCACCTCTGTGGCCATCTGACCCGAGTTCTCGGCCAAGATCCGCGGCACCACCTCAATCGCCTCGCCGAACTTCTTGATGGCGTACTGGTCCAGACCGGGCGTGGCCTCGCCGAAGGCCTTGATCTGGCGCGACAGCTCGATCTCCGTGGCGCCGGCACCAGCCACGAAGCGGCCGTCTCGACACACGGCCTTGACGCAGTTGACACCATCGTCGATGGCGCGTTCAATGTCGTTCAGCACGTTGTCCGTGCTGGCACGCAGCACGATGGTGGCAATCTTTGCGTCCTCCTCCTTCTGCTCGAACACCGTCACCTTGCGTCCGCCGATCTCCTGAACGCTCACGCTGTCACAGAAACCCATCTCGTCCGGCGTGGGGGCGCCCAGCCGCACCATGGCGTTGGCTCCCAACGCACGACACAGTCGACGCAACTCCCACTTGGACGTGATCTTGATGGCCATGAGCTGGTACTTCTCCAGGAAATGCAGCGCCATTTCGCTGATGCTACCGCCAGAGACCACCACAGACGCACCCGATTCGCTAATGGCCCGCACAGCCTCCTCCAGGTGTTTCTCCTCGCCCTTGTTGTAGTTCATGAGCTCGTCCGCGTTCTTGATGAGCACCGTACTCTTGGCTTCCGTGCTGGACACCTCGATACCGCAGCCAAAGACCGCCACCTTGGCCGCCAGAGCCTTCTTCACTCCGCCTTCCGTGTTGCGCTGGATGACCATGCCACGGATTACCTTGGACTCGTGCAGGTTCCCGCCCATAATCTTGGCCACGCGGATGTTGTCCACGTTAATCGAGGGTTTCTTGGGCGCCGCCGGCATCACGTTAAGGCAGGCTTCAGCCACCAGACCAGCCAGCAAGTCCT
The DNA here is from genome assembly GCA_023338225.1 of Halophytophthora batemanensis. Classification (NCBI taxonomy): domain Eukaryota; phylum Oomycota; class Peronosporomycetes; order Peronosporales; family Peronosporaceae; genus Halophytophthora; species Halophytophthora batemanensis. The sequence continues at coordinate 4,891 of JAADYK010001153.1, read as the reverse complement.
CGTAGCCGTATTGCTTGGAGGCCAGCGAGGTCTTGATGGCCCTGCGCAGCTCTTCCACGTCGCGCGGGTTGGGGAACTGCGCGCCCTGCAGCGCCTCTAGGATCTCCAGACACTTGTCGTGCGCCTTCTGGTAGCCCGTGACGATCTCACTCGCGTGCAGACCCATGCGCAGCAGACTGGCGGCTTCCATGAGCAGCTCGCCGGCCAGCGCCACCACCAGGCACGTGCCGTCGCCGTAGTCGTTTTCCTGCATCTTGGCCGCCATGACCACCATGCGCGCGGCCGGGTGCACCACCTCCAGCTCCTTGACGATGGTGGCTGTGTCGCTGGTCACGAAGATCTTCTCCAGGTGGTTGATCACCAGCTTGTTCATGCCGTTGGGGCCCAGCGACGACCGCGTGATGGCCGCGAGCTGCTTCACGGCGTCGATGTTCTTGGCCACGGCCTCGTCCACGCCTTCAAAGTGCTTGTGCCCGTCCTTCAGCAGCGCCGACAGGCCGCCGGCCACGTTCAATCCCATCGACTTGGACATGTTGCTTCGCTTGCTGCTGCTGCTTGGCTTCCCCCGCTTTCTTGGCTTGGCTCGCTGCGGTGTGGCGTCGGCTTGCCCTGGGGAAATCTTTCGGCCCGCGAGCGGGTGCCACCACACGCAGAGCCAATGCGCCCTTTCCACCAATGGCGACGGCGGGCGGGCAGAGCGGGGGCCGTTTTGACCAATGAGGAGGGAGAGAGCCCCGGAACGCGGGTCGAATTGGTGCACACGAGGACGGGCACAACTCTGGGAGAGTATACCCTGTGGAATATGATAAGTCATGTGAACGATAGTGTTGGAAAACCTTTGCGAACGGGAGGCCAATCGTGAATGACCTCTGTGGTTCGATAACGTTGCTCTGTGTCGAGCATTTATTGGAGCCGACGACGGCCGGGTACCAGCTCTGTGGCACAGTAGCTCTTCATCTTCCCATCAAAGGCAAAGCAAGCTGCAAGCTGCAAGCAACATGGACGACAACGAGCTGCTCGCCGCGGCGCCGCGTAGTCTGCAGCCCCGCGCGCCGGTGATGCCCGTGGAGGGCGAGCCAATGTGGCCGACGCCCGTCGTGGAGACGCTGCTGGCTGAGCGCGCCAAGATGCTGCGCGAAGGCTTCGCTGTGCGCGGCAAGCGCGGCCAAGGTGCGTGCTGGACGGCCGCCACGCGGGTGCTCAACACGACGCACGCGCGCAACTTCACCAACGAGCAGGTGAGGAACAAGCTCAAGAACCTGCGTACGCTCATCCGACGAGTTCGCACCGCCGAGGCGCACCCCATACCGGGTCGGAAGGCGCCAAAGAAGCCCTCGTACTGGGACGCCTTGCTGCGCCATTTCGGAGACTGCGAAGGTCGCGGAGGCGTTGAAGCGGTATCGGTGAGTTCGCGTGGTGACGGGCATGAGAGCGACGGCAACGAAGGCAGCGACGTGGATGACCATACAGAGGAGCTGGTGGCAAGCGCTGCATCACTCACGCGACTTGTGCCGCTGACACCAAAGACAACCGATAATGGTTTGGTCCGCGACGTCGAATGCAACGAAAGCGTACAGCAAAGCGATGGCAGTCTCGAGCGGGATGAAAATACGGCTGGCTCTAGCCTCATGGCATCTCGAGCTGGCGGGCAGGACGCTGCTTCTCTGGGTGCCATGGCACCTGAAGAAGAACACGAAGACTCTGGTTCGGACGCGGTGGCTTCGGATCAAGAGCAAACTGCAACGGAGCGCCGTGAAGAAGAGCGCAAGTGGTCGTTGGAGGCTGTGGAATCGCTACTACAGGAGCGAGAAACGTTCAAGAACTTGTTCTCCGACGCGTGTGGACGGGAGGAGAAGGCGGAGGCATGGCACCGAGTGACGCGCGGCGTAAACGCAAAGCACGGGCGGGACTTCACTACCAAGCAGGTCAAGAACAAGTATGGCAACCTGCGTGCTGCTTATCGCCGCATTTGCGACGGTGACGCGCGTTACGCCGCCACCAGCACTCGAGCGCCCAAGCGGCCACAGTATTGGTCTGCGCTCGTGCAGCACTTCGGCAGTCAGGAGAGGTCCAGTGAGGCAGTACCAACTCGATTGCCGTCGCTCTTGCCGGAAAACTCTCGCGATGAAGACGCCAGCACTGAAAAAGGTCCGCACAGGCGAGCGACAAGTGCGCCACACGCTTCCACGGGCGGTGACGCCATCCGCTTGGCCGGCGACAGTATCCGAGAGGGGCTGGTGGCCCTGGGAGAACAGATTTCGAGCGCATTTGCAAGTTCGGTTCCAGCTCAGCACGGGGTTTCACCAGACGAAGTGGAGATCCGAGAGTTGGTACGACAGCAGACAGTGCAGACCAAGGAGACGCTGGAGCTGCTGCAACGACAAGCGCGCACGAGCAGCAGGATGAACGAACTGCTGGAGCTGCAAGTGGACCAGAACCGGAAGCTCTTGGCCATGCAGGAGCAGCAGACTCGGCTACAGCGCGACCAGACTAGACAGTTGCTGGACGCCCATAGCAAGCTTGCAGCGGCCATTTCGCAGCTCACTGACAGACTGGAGAGTCGACATGCCATCGCTGGTGAACGCCTTGAAGCGGGGCGTCACCTGAGGGTGCGACCGCGCCAAGAACGCTCAGAAACGCTCCGCGACAACCACGAGAGCTCCGATTCGAGCAGCTACGATAAATCCAATGCTGGGGCCAACCCAGCAGCCAAAAGACAGCGACACAAAGCGGGATAATGCGATGCCAACCGGACCGCTCGCTTGGTGAAGCTGCTGTGTGTCTCGGAACCACACTTCTTGGTTCTTGGCGCTTGGTAGCCGTGTCCATGACTTCCCGGCAGCCCCGACGACGTCCATTAGCACACAGAACAGCTCCCAAAGCGTTGCAGAACGCTACAACACGGAGATAAATACGCCCAAGGAGGCAGCAACTTGTTGCCTGGGTGTCCGAGTCATTCCAACTCGTGCAGCTGGCCGAAGAAGTCCCCGGAAAGCGCGATGAGGATGTTGAGCGTCTTGAGTTGCGTCTCCGTCAGCGTCTCCAGCTCGCCACGCAGCGTCCAGCAGCGACGCAGCAACTGGCGAATGGTAGCAGCCACGACCGAATGCATCGGCTTGTCCAGACGCGCCAGCAGCGCGTAGATCCAGACGGCGTGAGCTCGAGACGGTGGACTGGAGCCCGAGTCGTCCAGCCAGGCGACATGGTAGTCCAGCAGTCGACGTGTCAGTACTTGGTCGAATTGCAGCAGCAGCCGAAGATGTGGTGGCGTGGGCGACGCGTCTGCGTTAGTCTTGCCCAGACAGAAGGCGCGCCAGCCGTCCTCGTCCTTCATGCGCGGCACTTGCGTACGCAACGCGGTCAACTTGCGGGCGTCCCGGACGGCGGCAGCTTTGGGTGCGCCGACGGCTTCCCAGCGGGAGATGAGCTGGCGCAGCTCCGCGAAGTCGGCCAGAAGCTCGCGTTTCCAAGAGTCTGTGGGCAGCCGTTCGGCTGGCGTGGTTTGTGCGGAGCCGAAGGACGGGAAGCTGGGCATGTTGCTAGTCTGCTGCGTGTCGTAGCGCCTTGGGTCCACGTTCTCGGCTACTACGACGTCTGGAATGCTCTCTGCTTCCAGCCTCACGCGCCATAGGTACTCCTGCACGTCGCGTGGAGGCACGCCCTCGCGCATGCGTCGCGCGATGGCCTGCACGTCCACGGCGCCCTCGCCGTCCACGGGCAGCACCGCCGCCATCATCTTGCTTCAGCTGCTGCCTCTCTTCTTGAATGGAGCAAAGCCCTGTCTTTGACGATACTGGGGAGCTTGACTGTGAAAATGGCCAGCGACCCATTTAGACCAATGAGAGCGACCTGAGCGAGGAGACAGCCGCAATCTATCAGTGATCTTCCGCTAATGGCCGGACGGAAGCGAGTGTATGTACTGAGATACTGGAAGCACGTGACTTCCTCATACAACGTGCGTATGCAAAACGGTTCCCTGTTTAAAAGGATACCAGATTTGTCGGGGCGAGTGACCCGGACGAGTCAAATGGAGTCACGAAGAGCCATTCACCCTCGAAGCAGGTCAGCAGCATCTCACCGCGGCATTAACGTGATCATGGCGACTCCGAGCAGCCCACTGGCGGCGGTGCAGCAGCTCCAGAGCGTCGTGGCGGCGTTGGCGCCCAAGCTGCGGCCGCAGGTGCTGCCCAAGGGCGCGCAGTACGGCCTGGAGCTGGCTCTGGGGCTCTGCAAGACGGAAGAGCAGCGACAGACGCTGCTGGCGCTCATCCACGAGAACAAGCCTGCTGGCGCCGCCACGGCACCCAAGACGCAGGCGGAAGGAGACGAGGAGGAAGACACGGATGGCGAGGCACAGGAGGATGCCGAGTACCTGGAGCCGCAGGTCGTGGGTGCTTTCGACGCGGGGGAGCGCGTCTTCTCGATCGAGCGCGTCCAGTGGATGCACGAGCGTGACGCCGTGGTGCACGAGTTCTCGCGCTTCATGGAACTGCAGCTGGAGAACCCCGAGGCCGCCAACCACGTCGTAGCGCACTTCCTGGAGTCCAACGGCCACAAGGCGGACGCTGTCGTTCTGGCCGAGCAGTGCTTTAACGCCGCTTTCGCTCTGCAGACCGTGCTCCGGTATGTCTTCTTTTATGCATGATCGCTCTCCCTCCGCCACGCAGCAGAAACGGGTTTACTAACTTGCATTGTGGATGTCTGGATCAATGCAGAGCCTTCCCGCGGCCGCCGATTGCCATTAAGGGCAAGGTGGTGGAGTTTACGAGCGAGACGGACATCGCAGAAGCCTTCGCGCCGCTGTTTGCGCCCGCCAAGAAGGTAAGTAAGTCCAAGACTGGCAAGAAGCAGACAGCGGGTAAGAAGGCCGGAGTGGCGCAGAAGAAGAAGT
>JAADYK010001152.1:0-10886 GCA_023338225.1 Halophytophthora batemanensis | reverse complement strand
GGTTGGTGGAATAGTAGTGTGCGCCAATCAAAGGGGTCAATTTGACTCCTTCCCATATCTTCCTGACCTAACCTCTCCAAAAAGCATCTTTGTGCCACTGCTGGCATACGGAAAGCACATCAACGGAGTACCGTGGTTTTGCAAAAGGGGTCAAATTGACCCCTTTCACGCCTTAACAACTTGATTTGTATGTTATACTTTATTCAAGTGTAAAATGGCCGTTCGCGAAAGGGTTAATACAAGCACTAAGTGTTGTCTTTGCCCTCCGGAGTTTCAAATTAAAACTCAGAAAGCAATGCCAGCACCTGTTTTCGTTTGTGTTTCTTGGTTCTTCCGGCAAGCAGTCCCTTTCACGCAAACGTGTGGTTTTAGGTCTGGGTACGAGTGATAGTACGAACGGCGCACTAAGCTGTTATTTGGCCAGAATTCACAAATAAGGACAAACGATCCAGAAGGAACCAACGCGCAAAGACATTTCAGACCAGCTCCCAGCATTTTCAGCAGATGCAGGCGTTTTGGACATTTTGATGTTCAGGAACTCTATCGATACCAATCGGTACATACCGATAGACAGGAAGTCTTCATCGAGACCCAGTTGAAGTTTGAAGCAGCATGGACGCGCTCAGAAGGCAGGAAACGGATTGGCTGCTCGAGACCCGTCCCTGTATAACCCTTTTTATGTTCATAGAGAGCTGGGGTGACGCGGCGCGCGCTGACCGTGACGCGCCACCGTGGCGCGTCCAACCGAACAAATATCCACGTGTATCACACAAAATGGAAGGTTTGCGAAGAAGTGGTTATTTACATAAAATCTACGAAGGAGGAGCGGCTATGCATGTAATTTCCGTAAAGATCTCGTTCTCGGCCAATCAGAGTGCGATATTTGGTAACACATTTCAGTTTGTCCGGAATTGTCTCCCCATTTCGGACAATCTGAAGTTTTTAGCCGAGGGCTGATCTTCGCTCTCATTGGCGGAAAAGAAGGGCTCCAATCACTTATATTCGGAGTCGTCTAGCCTCTTCGCCCGCCTCGAGCTCCGCCTGCTCTCCTCATTTACTCAGGATGAGATCACCGTTTGCTGCGCGCTAGGGCACAGCTTCACCACCGCAGTCCACCCGCCCGCGTCTGCTACGTGCCAGGCTTCTTCAAGCAAGGTACGTCGTGGGTAGTTGAGCCGGCGAGCAACCCAGCGCGCCTCGGCCTCCTGGACAACGTAACGTGGGCCGACGCAGACGCGTAGATAGCGCAGCACGAGGCCAGGCTGCTCTTCCTGCGCCACGGCAAGGGCACGCACAATGTGGCCGAAGCCAAGTACGGCTCCAAGCTCTGAAATGAGTTCTACCGCAAGTTGCCCGAGTGCTCGGACGCGCCCCTGACTGCGCCAGGGATGAAGCAAGCTCTCAACGCGTCACTGCGTCTCGAAGCAGAGCGCCACCTCGGCCTGGATGTCGAGACGGTGGTAGTCTCGCCGCTGGAGCGTGCGCTCAATACGTCCATGCTCGCCTTCAGCCACGCTACGCAGGTCCCCAGGGTGGTCATGGAGTGGCCGGGGGAGAAGTTCGGCATCTGCACGTGCGAGGTGTCTGGCAAGGCGCTGCAGTATCCAAGTGTGGCCTTCACGGGCTTCTGGAGCGATGTGGACCCGTGGTGGGCTGCAGGGCAGCGCGAGACAGCTGCACATTGATAACCGAGCGTGCAGCTTCCTCAACCGCGTCTTCTACGAGCACGAAGCTTCTCGTATTGGCGTGATGACGCACAGCGGACTGTCGAAATTGGCAAGCGCTCGGTCACCGGAGCTACCCCATTACTAGAGCGGAGGTGGTGCCTTCCTCGTGGAGGATGCAGCCACGCACATCGATGTCTCGGAGGCTGTCATGTAAGCAGCCTGGACAAGCAGATTGGAGGCATTCTCGCCCGTCTTTGGGGTCATTCTATGCAGACGGATCATCGCTTCGTGTCACTTGCCACGCATTCCTGCGCGGCGCGTCCCGCTTGCGTCACGCAGAAGTATGCACGTTTGGTTCTGCATCTGACTTGTGGTCCGCTGCTGGCTCGTCTCGGGTGATATCTGCGCGCATGTGTGCAGCGAACACCGCGCGCTGGCGCCATGCACGACGCGAGCCCGGACATCGTCGCCACGTTCGTCGGCGTGCCAGCGGAGGTAAGGTGTGGTCTGACCTGCAAATTTGGCCTTCCGGCTGCACTGGAGCATGGCTACACGCCGCAGACCGAGTGCGCGAATCTAGATGCGCTTTGACTCCTTTTTCGTATCTAGATGACGAAGATGGACGCTGCCGAGCCCAGAGAGCTCACGGGGTCTACTGCTCTGTCTCTGCGAGTGTGTCTGCGTCCAGGGCGACGCGCTCGTGCAGCTCACAGTGCGTTTGCTACTGCATCTGAGCTTCAACGCGGCGGCGGCGGCCATGACCCGGGGACTGCAGTTGTCGAGCCCCCGGCTGTGCGTGCCGCCTGTGCTGCCTCCCGTGGCGCTCACGTTCGCGCTGCAGCTCGCGCACCGGCTCACAGCGGCGTCCACGCCCAGCTTCACCCACAGTCAGCCGCGCCGACTGCGTGTCGTGACTGCGCGGCTGGCATCCGCGATCCAGGCGGCGGAATGCCAATGCGGCGGCGGCTGTTCCCCATGCCCAGCCGAAGATGCTGGAGCGAATCTCGGCGCGCAGCCGCTGTTTCCGCCGCTGGTGTTGGTGGACAGACTCGCGTGGCCCGAGTCGTCGGCGATTCAAGACAAAGAGCTGCGGGCGCTGGGCGCGTTACTGCCGCGCGTGGAGAAGCTGCTGCATGTCGAGCAGGAGCTCGCGCTCGTGCGCGCGCTCGAGACGTGTCCAACGACGCGTGTGGCGCCGAAGCATACAATCTTCAAGATGTCGGTGGCGCCGCTCCCGCCAAGATGCGGGCTGGGATTGTTCGGCACCTGGGCTGTGGCGCGCAGACCTCCTCCCGCGCGAAGATGCAGCAGCCGCGCCACTCCCACATGGAGGTATTACCTTCTGCAGGTCGGGAAGGCCGCAAATGGAGGGGAGTCGGCCCGGTTCTGGCTCCTCACATCATCTCTCGCAGGTGCGAACTGTCTTTTGCGGAGTTGGGAGAGGGCGCTTCAGATTGTCCAAAATGGGCTGCCACTCCGAAGCGCGAGCTTTGATTGGCTCAAAGTCTCGAGTGCGGGCTTGATTGGCTGAAACCCGACCGCCAGCTGTCGTGCCGTCGTCGTCGAGCCTACGTGGCGGCGCTCCCAGGCTATATCGCTGTACCCTTGGGGCGGGGCAGTCGTTTCCGCACGGGAGCGCATTCTGCCATTTGCCGTTTCCCCACTCTAGCCACTAGAGTCGCAGCTTCCCATACCCGCACACGCGCTTCCTCTCCCCTTCAGCCGGAAGCCGTTGTAGCGCTCGCACTCGCACTCGCTCTCCGCGGTATACTACGCAGCCAGCACCCGCTGACATCCATCCCACCTCTCCGCTTCGCTGCTGTCCTTGACACGCCTGCAGCCCCGCGAAACTCCCCCACACACAACCCGAAACGACCCATGGTGAAGCTGCTGAGCAAGCTGAGCTGGCCGCTGGCCGCCTCCGCTGCCGCCGTGGTGGCCGCACTGGCGCTCGTGCCCAAGTACGCTCACTCGCGCATCAGCTCCCCCGAGCTCAAGCAGCCCTCCTCGTCCACGCAAGCCGAGACCATGTCGCCCCGCACAGCGCACCAGCGCAACATCGACGAGATCAACCGTCTGGACGGCTACGACGTCATCATCGTGTGCACGTCCACTCCGCACCAGGCCGAGTACTGGCAGGACCGCCTCATGGCTACGCGCGGATCCATCTCGCCTGCTAGCGCCAAGGTCATTGCCGTGCACGAGGACTGGGACGGCGGCGCGGGTAACGGTCTGGGCACGCTCTACGCCTACACGAAGGCCGTGGCGGCCGGGAAGCAGCTCTACGGTATGGACCTGCCGGCGCTCATGGCTGCGGGCAGCGTGAGTGTGGCGCTGTACCACACGGCGGGCAAGGGCACGCGTCTGGCGCCGCTGCCGGGTAGCGAGAACAACAACAAGTCTGGCGTGAAGCTTCCCGCCATGGTGCAGGTGAAGGACAACTACGTGCCCATGACCATCCTGGAGGCCGTGGTCAAGCAGACGGGCGTGTACGCGTCTTCGCGACGTGGCCGCCTGTCCGTCTTCTGGGGTGACCAGGTGTTCATCCCGTCGGCTGACGTCAAGTACGAGGCCAAGCACCACATTGACATCCTGGCGGCGCTGGCGCCCATGCCCACGGAGAAGGAGTGGCAGGAGAAGGGGCTGGACAAGTACGGCCTCATCGTGGTGAACCAGCAGGACAACGCCGCGCAGGTGGACAAGGTGACGCACGAGACAGCCAACCGTCTACTGGCGTCCTTCGGTGAGATGAAGTCTGTGGGCACCAGTCTGGGCTCCTTCAGCGTGGATGCGGACATGCTCTCGGCACTGCTGACCGAGTTCTCGAAGGAGCTCAAGGCAAAGGAGGGCAAGTTCGACAGCGACCCGCACTTCTGGATGCCGCTGACGCTCGAGCCAGAAGCGTACACGGAGGTGATGGCGCAGAAGGGCGTGGACGCGGCTGTGTCCAAGGCGCACTACGAGCGCATGCAGGGCATGATGGCCACCTTCGAGGCATCTCGCACGAAGGAGCTGGGCCTCTTTGGCTGCGTGGATGTTGGCAGCGACGTGTACTGGTGGGACTACGGCCAGCTGAAGCTGTACCTGAAGAACAACCGGCTGGTGACCCAACCGGGGGTGGAAGCCGACTGCTTGCGCCGCTTCCTGGGCATCAGCGACACCATGGAGCGCAGCACGGTGGGCGAGGACGCCACGATTGAAGCGGCAACGGTGCTCAACTGCGATATCGGCCACGGAGACATCAAGAACTCGGTGCTGAGCGGCGTGTACGCTCGTGAGGTCAACGCTGAGGGCTCCATCCTGATCAACGTGACGGCGCGCTCTATTAAGGCGCCGCACTGCGTGGTGTACAACGTGACGTCGGACGAGGCTGAGGGTCTGTGCCTGGAGGAAGGCAGCGTGGTGGTGGGCGTTCTGCTGCCGGACGGCAAGAAGGTGGTCATGCGCTCCAGCATGGACGTGTGCGGCGGCAAGGCGTGGAAGACCATCCTGGCGGAGAACGAGCACTCGTTCGAGAAGATCTACGAGTTGAACGCGCACGCGAACGTGGCCAAGCTGGAGAAGCTCATCCAGAACGAGCACCTCAAGATGCGCGAGGTGGTGCTGGCTTAGTGTGTGTGATCAGCATGCCTAGCTGCGTCGCGCTTGGAAAGTAGTTACGTAGATGATAAAAGCCGCCGTCGCCCTAGAAATTCAACACTCGATTTGCTTTATCCGCTGCTGCTGCCGCTTGGTTTCCTAGTGCGTCGTTGCCAGCAGCCTGCTACGTGTGCTGGGCAAAAGTATCTTTGTGGTTGTCAATTCTCTGACGCGCATCCGTCAGTGGCGCCACGTCACGTCACTACGTTCAGTCTTACGTACCCTCACCCGCGTACTTATCCGCATCATCATGCGAACTTAACGGCTTGGAATTCGCTTGGTGTCTCTTCATTTCCCATTTGGAGCAGCAGCACATTTCGAGTGAAGATGCCGGCGGACGCGACGGTGCAGACCCTGGTGGTGGTGGCGGGCGCGTTGGCGCTTCAGCAGTACGTGGCTCGACGGCAGCGCCACATGGCGGAGGTAGAGCAGCGCGCGGCAGAGCTGAAGCAGCAGCAGCAGGCGGCGCGGGCGGCCAACGCTGCGGGCGACGAGGAGGCCTTTGTGGTGGAGATCGAGTACTGCACGGGCTGCCGCTGGATGCTGCGCGCCGCCTGGATGGCCCAGGAGCTGCTGACCACGTTCCAGCAGGACGAGAGCAGCAAGCTACGCTCCGTGACGCTCACACCCAACCCGCGCCAGGGCGGCGTCTTTAATGTGTATCTGCACGATGTGAGCGCCCCAGACGCCGAGAAGGAGCTGCTCTGGTCGCGCAAGGTGGCGCGTCGCTTCCCAGAGTCCAAGGAGCTCAAGCAGATCGTGCGCGACTACGTGTGTCCGGACCGTGGTCTGGGCCATTCGGACAAGAAGTGAAGAACGCGGACCGACACGTCGATTCCCAGCTAGAGAGGCTTTGTCATTGAGCTGATAAATGAAGTCTTGAAGGTCTCGACATCTTCCTACTCTTTTGTGGGTGCGCTGAGTCCAGACATGACTGCAGGCAGCGAAGAGCGCGATGTGGCACCTGGGAACACGGCGCTGGGGCTGGAGAGCCGACGGTAGTCGAAGCCAAACGCGTGTTAGTCGACAGTCGATGGAAGCAATAGAACGATGGACGGACACGTACCGGCCAAAGAGACTGCGCATGCTTTTGCCAATCGAGGCGACACCCGCGAGGCCTTTGGGGATGGAGGAGAAGGAGGTGCGCTTGCCGTCCGGGTTGGTGACGCACCTCATGGCCGAAGACTGGAACTCTCGCCACGCCCACGGATGCGCGCGGATCTGCTTGCTCGTGAAGCGCTTCACCGGGTCCTTCTCGAGGATCTTCACGCAGATCCACAACACAATTAGCCGCAGCACTCTTCACATTCGTGGAGCAGCTCCTAGTGCAGACCAACTCCTTTGTAGTCTTTGGGTAACGCTCACTTACGTGCTTTAAGAGATCGATGAGTCCCTTCTCCACCACGCGATCCCCCACGCTTTCCACGTACACCACCTCATCGTGCTGTAAGCCAGAGGAAGAACGAATGCGGACACGAATACATGGAGGTTAGACTGAGCTTCGGGTTGCCGTGGCAATGCAGGATATAGGCTGGCAAACCTGGATGCGGCCATATAACTCGGTCATTGTCGTCGCTACGAAGGGCGGGTGGCCATACACGAACATGTAGAGCGTCACGCCGCAGGCCCAGATGTCCACAGGCTTACCCTGGAAGTTCTCCCCCGTCAGCATCTCGGGTGCTATTGAACGCAGCAACAGGGAGCGTCGTTACCAGTCTGAGCACTACAGTAACGACTGAGGCAGGATCTCCCCGCGGCAGCCAAGATAATGCAGCACTTACACATAAAGATGGCGGTGCCTGCTGTCTGCCGCATGGACTCGTTGTCGTTCTCCATCTCGTGAGATACGCCAAAGTCCGCGATCTTGAGCACCGTCTCGCCGTCCTCGAACGTCTTGAGAAGCAGGTTGCCCGGCTTGATGTCTCGGTGGATGATCTGCTCAAGACGAGGCAAAGATCAGATGCATCATTGACGCCAATCGCGATGGCAGTAGATATGCCAGTGAACGCACCTTGTTCTCGTGCAGGAAGTCAATGCCCTCGATCTGTGAGCCAAGTTCACGACCTCAATATGAGCAACTACCTCAAGCACAAGCCAGTAGCGTCGCTCTGCAGACGTACCAAGTGCGTGAAGTACGTCTTCGTTTTCTCAGCATTCAGCGGCGTGCACTCTCTGTATGTAGCAAGTACAAACAGCTCCATTCAGTCCAGACGAGTTCTCAACCATCGTCCATCCTTCCTGCCACGCACCGCTCGTCGTCCAGCACCGGGCCGCCTTCCACCAGCTCGCTGATCATGAACAACTCGTCACTGTCTGCGTATCAGCATGTGAGCCAAAGTAAGTGTTGCCGGCTTCAAGCGAGTGCTGCACGAAGACCAAGAACTGGAGCGCAGTGCAACCAACGCAACCCAATGCAACGCACCGTCTGTGTCGATCACCTCCCGCAGCACGACGATGTGGCGGTGCTTGAAGCGCCTCCAGATATTGAGCTCCTTCTTCACGCTCTGCAGTGCGTTGCCAAAGCGACCCACGCGGATGCGCTTGAGTGCTTTCTTGTCCACCATCTTGGCCGCAAACAGCTCCTTGGTCTCGTTGCACTGCACCTTCATCACGAGTCCGTAGGCGCCACGACCCAGCTGCTCCATGAAGGTACTGCGCCAAGCCACACAGACACAGCACAACACGAGTCTTCTAGTGAATTGAAGCTGCAGGCCGATGCGGAGACACAGGCGTTTCGGTCACATACTACTGGTTGAGGTGACGTCGGCCATCAGCGTCCACAGTTGTCGTGATCTTCTTGGTCTCGCGAAACGACTGGCCTCGCTTGCGCAGCGGCACAATGGGCTTGAGCCCCGAGAGGTGGCGCTCCGACCCAGCTACAGGCAACTTGGTAGCCGTTCCTTCTCCTGCTCCAGTGCGAGCTCCACCCAAGAAATTGGGCGTCGTGACACTTGCAGGCGGCGCCTCCGGTGTGGCAGCGGCATTGGATTCGGGAGAACTTGTAGCTGGTGCTTCTTCCAGCTTCGGAGCGTCAGCCAGTGGAGGCAAAGGTGTTCTCTTGGAGTTCAACGTTGCCGCTTGACTCTCTGGCGGTTGGTCTACTGGCGCAGGTGCTGTCGCCGATGCATTCGTGGTTTCCACAGGTACTGGTGTCGCCACTGTCCGAGCTTCTGCGGTCGCGGATGATTCAGCCGTCGAGCTACTCGCTGCTGTTTCTGGCGCTGTGCTCTCTAAAGCTGCAGGCGCACCTGCAAATGCACTGTCACCATCTTCCTTTGGAGCCAAGCACCCGGCCGCTACACGAGACGACGAGGTGACCGGCAGCATGACGCCAAGCCAGAAGCTGGTGCGTAGCGAATAAGCCCGAGGCGGAGCAAACTGCAGAGCTTCAAGCCGCTCGAGACTGCGTTCGCGGGCTGCACAGACGTCGGCGTGACTGTTCTTGGGGTCTAGAGCCCACGAGGTTTCATTCCCGACGCTAAAAGCGGTCGTCCTCGCCTCGAGTTCCGACCAAAGGCAGGTCTGACGCTAGCTAGACTATAGATAGGAGAGTGTATTGGATTGGAGCTTTTTGTACACAGGTTGAGGTGGAAGATGTGGACGCTACAAGGACCGGCCTCCTGTCTAGGACATGGAAAAAGGCCGTCTCTAGTTCAGTCAGTAGTAGTCATAGTAGAGGTCTTGGCAGTCTAACAGTGCCTTGACGTTGTCGCGCACGTGCACCAGCCAGGCGATCTGCTCGTCCAGGTGGCTTAACATCTCCTCCAGTTGCGGGATCGGTGTGGACACGCGCGAGTACTCGACGATCTCCACCTTCTGGCCGCGGAAAGCACACACGCAACCGATGAACTCCTTCCGGGACGCGCAGCCCTCCGGGATATTGGTGATAGCTTTCTGGGTGGCCACCAGGCTGAATGCCTCAATGAGCTGTGACAGCAAAGCACAATACGATCAGACGTTAGCAGTGGAGTTCCGGTCGACATGTTCTGAGGGGATTGTAGTGAGTACGGCGCAGTTCAACGGACCAATTCGCCACGGTGGATAGAGAAGTCCACGATCACTTCGGATGGCAATGCTGGCTTGAAAGTCTGCAATTCCACAGAAAAGGAGGTTGACGAGGTTAGCGGCGGGGTCTACAGCGGAGAAGCGCGACTGGAGCTGCAATTTGGGTACGTACGTGGTCGACGTGCGAGCAGTAGGGGAACCGCCGTCGACTGGGGAGACGCAGCACGTTGGCGGCGTTCCGGAGCTCCTGGCAAATGCGGCCCAGGTGCTGGAAGGTGCGCTGAACGATACCCACGTACACCTCGACGTCGTCGTTACTGGGCTCGTCGCTCATGAGCTCGTGGCGCTGCGTCTGCATAAAGTCCTTGAGTCCTGCGAGTCGCCCCACTTGGCTCTGCACGATGCCGTGGAACTCCAGGATCTGGTTCAGCACGCAGTACTGCTGCAGTCTGCAGCCCGTCCCAGTCGCCATGTCAGATCCGTCAGTTCTTCCGCTTCTTCCCATCCGATAGAATAACGCAGGAGATGCACGTACGTGCTGGAGATTGGCGCGCTGCGCTGCAGCTTGGACAGCTTGAGCTCCACCTTGGTGAAGACCACCAGATGCCCCTACGCGCAGATGGAAACGACATGGAGAGGTGAGTAACGCAGTCAGTGGACCCAATTTATGGCTCTCCGGGGAGGGAGGGGGTTCGCAACGCCCATATCCTCCCCTGGGTCACTCACCTCGACGCGGATATCGGCCTGAATAGCAGGCGAAGCCACACTGCGCTCGGCGCGGATGCGGCCCCAGAGGAAGTCGATGCGCTCCAGCTCCTGCTGCGCGTACTCGATGGACGAGTCCACGTCCTTGAGAAGGTAGTAGCGCGTCTCCCGCTTCTGCTCGTCGGCACCGCAGCACAACACACAACACACCGCAAGCAGCAAGCAGCAAGCGCCACGTCAGTCGTCACGCCACGGACCCCGCAGAAATGGAGGAGCGTCCAGTCGTACCCAGGCGCCGAGTTCGTCGTCGTAGCCGTCGTCAAAGGCGTCGGCGCCGGGGGTCATGGCCACGGCTGCGGGGCGCGGGGCGAGGCTGCTGGACATGCTTCCGCTGCTTCTGGGCTGGCCTGGCCTGGCCTGTCTTGGCGTTCTGCTCTGCGCTGCTCTGCTGGCTTGGCGGAATCGCGTGTGCAGTTCGGAGAGCAGTGCGCGCTGCATTCCCATCGACTGTTGGTCGTGTTGAAGAAGGGCGCGGCAGACGGGCTGCCAGAAACGAGTCGCGGGGATCCGCACGCCCAAACTGTATGGAAGGATAAAGAAGCGGGGGCCTGTGGAAGCGGATCCCTGCGTATGGCGGTGCGGCGGGGTGCGGCGGTGGCCAGCGCGAAACACGTGGACTGTGTGGCGGAGGCTGGACCTCGACTGGCGGACGAGAAACCTGCAATAGTGCATGCGAAAGCGGGCAGGAGACAACGGGCAGCGGCCTACGTACCGGTGCGTTGCGCAACGCGACGGCCGTTCCCAATGTGCGCAAGTTGTAGCGCGTGTCCACACGCCCAGCCAGAACGCGCCCCTGCCCGCACTCTCTAT